>OMNN01093352.1:4521-14945 GCA_900302755.1 Chromis chromis | reverse complement strand
AATACTAATACTACTACTAATAATAATACTAATACTAATACTACTACTAATAATACTACTACTAAGACTACTACTCATACTACTAATACTACTCAAACTACTACTAATACTATTACTAATAATAATGATAATAACAATAATAATAACACTACCACTACCAGTACTACTAATACTACTAATACTACTCATACTACTACTACTGATAATAATAACCTGGACTAAAACATGTGTTTGTGCTGCTTCTGTTGACCTTAAACTAAAGGCAACTTGCTCACGAACACATCAGTGGATCAGTTTCTCCTTTAATGTTAAACAACTTCACATTTCTGGTGACCTACTTCTAAAACTCTTGAAACCTCTAAAAAAAAAAAAATCCCCTGCAACAGCTCACCTAAAGACAAATGAAGCAATAAAGACACACCTTCAAAAGGAACCTCTGAGAAATGTGGAGGTAAAAAATATATATAAATATAAAAAGAACAAAAGTGTGAAGCATAAAGCAGCTTTCTGTATGAGAGTGGAGGAAAACACGAGCTGGCACATCTGCATATGAAGAATTTGCAGCGTAATGAAGACATATTAGCCCAGAGAAAGGTTCTTACGGCGCAGGAGGGGCGACTGTTGTTTTACTGAGGGAGATCAGAGATGGCTGCTCCCCGTCCTGATCTCATCTGTTTGGCATGAAGGGGGAGCTGTGGCTCCTCCTGTCCGACCGGGGTTACAGCTCCGGGCTTCCACTCGCCACATTTTCTCACACTTTTTTCCGGCCGCGCTGTGCCACATTGATTTAAATGTATCTGTTGAGGGGAAAATAATCAATGCAAATTCCCCGGCAGTGCAGCCAACAAATAAGACATGTCTGATTCATCAAGCGGACATTGCTATAAAGACCACTCTTTCTCCTTTGTCCCGGCTCTAGCCTCTCTTTTCTCTCTCTCTCTCTCTCACCTCTGGGCCACTTCACCCTTTTTCACTTTCCGTTCACCTTTTCTCTGTGTAAAAACTCTCACCCCGAATTAGTAGGAAGGAGCTTTATGTCCACACATGTACTCATGGAGGTTCATCTTAGCCTTTCAATGAAGGTAGGTGCAAATATATAATTATTAGAAGCTGTTTCCTCTGATTTCTTATTATTCACTTTTATGCTAGTGCTATAGATGTGTGCTGAATTATTGGAGATAAAAAACCACATTTAAATACATATTCCTGTAAATTTAAGTTCCTTTTTTAAGTGAGTGAACATGTGCAGCAGGAAGAGCGTCTCAGCTGACACCTATAACCTTAAACATTTTGTTTCTGCTCCAGCTTGAACTCGGTCAAACGCTCTGAGCTCCTAACAAGGGCAGAGTGTGTATGCAGTCTGTGTATGTAAATTCACTACATGTGTGTGTGAGAGGAGAAATAAAGAAAGGCAGGGGCTATTTGGAAATTCCTGTGTGATGAAAGGGAAAGAATATCCCCCCAAAAAATGATTAATGTGGTGTTCAGGTACACAGAAGATTGAGTGATCCTGTCAACACGCCATATGGTACCAATTTATTCCAGCGAGTCACGAGGCAAAGAAACGCAGTTTGGAGGAGCGACTGAGCCTCCGACACTTTAGCAGAAAAAATAAAATAAAATAAACAGGTATAGATGTGTGTGTTTGGTAGGTTTAGCATTATTTATTTATTACACGCGTGAAAAGAGAACACATGTACAAATAGAGCTGATTGTTATCTGTGTTATTTTAATTTTTTTCCAAAGTGAAAAACGTCCAACGAAAGGCCATAAATAATGACATATTATTAAAATCCACTCCCATAATAATAATAATTATTATTATTATTACACACATTCCACTTCTGCTTTTTTCAGTTTTTTAATGGATAAAAAATGAAATAAACCCTTGTAATCCAGAAGAAACATGCCCAGGTCTCCATCTTCTTCCATTTTCTCGCTGCTCCTCCTCTTAAAATAGAATAAAATCTAATATTTGAAATAAAAACTCGGCCTGTAAATCGAGAAAGAAGCAAGAACAGCAGAACCGTTTCCAACAATACACTTTTATTATTTTGACTCCAGAGGTTTCATTAAGAGTGCATAGGTTGTTTTTTTTAAATATAGCCAGGTAGTAAATGTAGTTTGGATCTGACAAGCCTGTCGAATCAGGCTGAGGGCTCTAATTTGACACGGTTTGTTCCATCCTTAAGCACCTAAATAGGGTCTTTTCCCCCAGAAATAGATGCTCTGTGTATCTTATTGACCTAAATGCAAGTTGCACGAGAAGCATTCGAGGTTACAGTCGTTCTAATCCAGCAGCACAGATATTAAAAGCACATTTAAACTCACCAGTAAAGTGCTTTTTTTTTTTTTTATGTGCAACTTTCTGTTTTGGTGTTCTGTGCAGATATTACACCCATCCTGCTCTTTAAAAAACCTAAAACACACACTCCATCCTGTGCGGCACTGCAGAGAGGAGGCTTTCTGCAGCAGTGTTTGACACATGGTGACGTTTCTGAGTGTCTTCGCGTCACGTGACCTCCATATCTCTCCCCCCTGTTTTTTTTTTTAACGCTGCTCAAACGTGACTTTCAACTCTCTGATCTCCTATCTGGAGTCATGAGCGGAAATGAGTGTTTTTTGAAAATGCAGATGGCCACTGGCACGGTGGGAGGAAACAGGTTAGGGAGCTGGACTCGGACCACTTTTCTTTTTCTCCCACTACCTTGTTATTTGTCGCCTCACCCCTGCAGGGCATGCTGACAGGAACTGATAAACCTCTTTATGGGGCTGAACTGAATTGGCTCCTATTATCCAAGGTGTGGAGCTGCTCAATGGTGGAAATAAAAGACTTTATCCACTGCCCATCTGCCCACCAGTCACTCTCTGCCCAGTTTCCAGGATTCCATGAAGCTGCGTCCAATTTGTGCTCGTAGTAGTAGTGTATAGCTAGGTCGGAACAACACCGCTAACGTCTTGTGAGAGAAATATATGTGTTTTTTGAATAGCGTCCTAATAGCTTTTTTGCCCTGAAAAATAAATCGCAGTTGAAAAAATATATTTTAATACATGGGTGTGTTCTACGGCTGTGTGTCAGGGCGTAGCTCTGACGCTGAACAGAGGATTTGCTTATAGAGGAACGGAGCCAGATCTCTAATGTTTGACTTATAATCAGGGGAGTAAAACCGAGAAGTCACTCATGTGGCTTTGGGCTCCTCCGAGAGGCCCCGGCTGTGATTCCAGCAGCATCATAACACTCTAACCGTGTTTGTCTGGAGGATATTGCGGTTGATTTTTTTTATACAAACGGTGGAGAAAGCACATACATGCACCCCCCCTGGTAGTGTTCGGGGTGGAGGTCCTGCTTGTTGACTCTGTGCTACTTTTTAGTGTCTCGGTGAAAAGCAGCGCCGTAAATCACACAAAGAGAGGAGGCATCATTTATTTATCAGCAAACAGGAAAAGGCTGGCTGCTGATTTTTTTGGGTTATTTCTTGGCTCATCTACTCGTCATGTGCTCAGTTTCTCATCAGCTTGAACAATTTCTCTGTAGTTAATAAGAAAATTGGCATTATTTCCTCACACGTTGTCACATTTTTAGCAAACACACCCCAGAGAAACGACAACCTTTTTATTATAAGGTGCGATCGTCGGCCCTAGAAGTTGTAAAATCAATCCTTATTAGATCATATTTGACTGTGTTATTTGTCTAAACCTGTCTGCCGTGAGCCACCGCACATACGTGTGACAGTTAATCTCTACTGAAGCTGAATGCAGGTTCTCAGAGGCTCTATTGATTTTAAGCAGCCTGTTAAATTCACCATCACTTCCAGCTCATAGACATTTTTTTTTGGAAGCTTTTTCTCGAGTCTTCAATCTGGACCTTTCCTCAGGTCGGTTCAAGTTCAACCAGATTTATTTATAAAGTGTTTTTCGGCAAACAGGTTTCTTTCGCGGGGCCCTTGTATGAAAACAAGATGCAGCAACGGCGGTTATTAAAGAGGAGATAAATAAATCAAATCACACACTTGAGCTCCGCCGTGAGCAGGTCGACCTTAGCCGTTGTCTCTTATTGTATCGTGGCGCCGGAGCAGCTCTGACCCGCCGGGGGCTTGGAGCTGGACCTCTGGGAGGCCGTCCTGCGGTGTTTGGCATCAGGATGTTGGCAGCCGATCCTTCGGGTCACAAGGTTTGTGGGGTGAGGCCTCCGTGGATTGGGCTCGTTCCAGAAGCGCACCACAGTTGTTTGATTGGATTTGTGTCTGGACAGTTTAGCGGCCTGGTGTAGTAGGAAAATAAAAAGGACGCATATTTATACCCACTGTCTGAAAACACTGGTTTAAAAAATGGTAATTAGTGCATAAAGTTGCTGTTTTTACCCCGACATGAGCCCAGATTCTAATAGTTTTAGGATTTCAAAGCCTCAGTCCAATGTTCTGATGTCGAACCTTTACAGAGGTAGCATCAGAAATGTCCAAGGAAGGTATAACTTCAGGTCGCACTGACATGTGTCTTTACAAAGCTGCAAAAAATGTGTAAAAAACAGCTTTTTGTGCTGTCAGGGTTTTATTGAAGCCTCCCGCGGCCTCTGTTGGATAATGTTTATCTTTATTTGGGAAGGGGACAGAGCACATTGATGAACAAGTGTAAAATTACATGTTGTAAATGCGCCAGAGTTAGCAAAAATGCTAATTAGCATCTGTTGTCCCTTGGCAGGTCACAAAACAAACATTATTCACAAGGTTTAAATACATAAATACGAAAAAGTGCATGAATATAAGTGTTACAGTTAAAGTGCTTAAGTTAAGGTGAGTATTGCCAGTGGATGAGGTGCATTATGTCAATAAAGAGACTCACCATTCTCATATACAGGAATCAATGAAAGCAATATAGATTCTAATAGTTAACCGGTGCCAGCGTGAGTAAATAAAATCAAGCAGCCTCCCTTCTGCACAACAGAACCAGGTTTCTAAATCTACGTCCAAAGTTCCATCCTTTAACTCTGAACCACGACGTCGCCACAGCCGCCAAAACTCGACAATATTTAAAGCGTTTGATCTTATTAGATTTCGTAAAACTTCTGGTTTGGGGAATAATGTCATATTTGGATCCTCTGCAGCGAGTCAGAAGCGTGATTTCATCATTTGTGGCTCTGATGCATTGCAGCCACGGCCTCAGGTGTTTCACAAAATTACACACCGGTAGCTACAAATACTGTCAGAAAAGAGCCAAAATGAGTGCAATATTCCTTCTTTATTGACGCCGCTGTGGAAATAACTGCAGGTGAACATTTTAAAATGCTTTATTTCATTAGCAAATTTAGCCCCGCTGACATTTAGAGCGTGGATTAAAGAAAATTACAGACTCGACTTTGCACCACTTAACATTTTCTCCAGTGCTGGCACAGCGCTAAAGTGAAATGTGGAGATCGGCGTGGCTACGTGTTAGCGACATAACTTAACATTTACTGCCAACTTGCTGATATTGTTACCTAAAGCCATTTGAAAGCCTCTAATGTTAGCATTACTGTCACTCATCACCAGCTAACAGATGATGTTTGCTGGTTTCTTGGCTGTGAGCTGAATCCTTTTTCACCTGTTTGCTTTAACAAAGTTGTGAGGCTGTTTATTCACCTGCTCAACACCGAAACAGTTCATTTTACATTCATCAGTTGCAGAACTTGGTGCAGGATTCTGGTTGCTTTCTTTGGTAACTGTTGGGAGCTTTTCACTGCAGGTGCAGGATTGTCTGGCCTGTGCAGGGATCTTTACAGCATCACGTAGTAGCATGTTGTTTAATGCAGGACTAGAATATTTGCCTAAACTGGTAAATATGCATATTTTTTTTAATCTAGGGACCCTTTTTCCCCTCAGTCGTAGCGTTTTAGGGGCACTCTGGGGGCATTTTTACCTTTAACCCTCACTAATATCTGGTGCTAAGGCTGACCTCGCTCTTTATCTTTTCCCTCAAACCATTCCTGAACAGTTTTCTGCACTGAAAGAAGCCGTCAGGGAATACCTCAGCCACGATGCACGCGATCTGTTTGGAAAGGTGTCAAAGTAGCATCCACATGAAAGCCAGCCTGCACCATGTTTGCCAGGAGAACGGAGCATCACACTGCCTCTGGTGGCTCGTCTTCCTCCTGCTACAGTCTCCTCTGCAGATAAACAATTCTCTGAGTCGTCCACATGATGCTAAAGCAGGCTGGATTCGTCAGACCAGGCCACATTCTTCCACTGTAGATGCTTTTGGCAGTGGGCAGGGCTCATCATGGCGTCTCTGACTGGTCTGCAGCTGCACAGAGTCGTACAAAACAAGCTGTGATTCACTAAACATTAGGGTTTTAGGCAGTTTTTAGGCCCACATGTACCAGCCTTAACTCCCCATCTATGAGCCTTGTAGCTGGTACATTCACCCTCTCTTGGTAGCTACTAACCTCAAAACATCTGCAGCTTTAGACGTGCTCTAACCTGGTCGTCTAACCAACACGGTTTGCAGATTTTTCTCGCATCCAACGCATCAACTTGAGGAGCCGACTGCTCTCCTGCTGCCTCTGACAGGCGCCTTTGTAACCAGATAATCGGTGGTTTTAATGTTGTGGCTGATCAGCGCACGTCGGCCTGTTAATGGTTTTGTGCAAGAATATAATTAAGTCGTGTGGCATTTGAGCGACAGGGAATCGGAGTGAATGAAGAGCTGCAATTTATGCGACGAAGAAAGTGAAAGTAGGCCACGAGAAAGCAAAGACGGGGCTGCACCTATACGAAGACAATCATGTTTCCATCTGTCGCAGTATTGATTTGCATCAAGTTTGATCAGCGCCGATCACTTTGCACATCCCCGAAATGCACTACATAGCGTTTTGGTGTGATTATCGGGTTGCAATGACGGTACGTTCTGTAGAAATGTGCTAAAACGAACACAACAGCGAGAGAACGATGCACTAAAGACACACGTCTAGTCAGTCTAATGTCTGCTGAGTGTTTTGTGTCTTTAAACCTTTAAGTGTGTGGTTTGGAGCCGGTTTAATATCCTTGTGTTTACTCGTGAGCTTCACCAGTTCAACAGCTCTGGAAGCCAGCACTCGGCGTAAAGCTCATTGAAATGCAAAGAGATCTTATCCTTGAATATAAGGCCCTGATGGTGACTGAGGATCGCAGACTTCCTTAAAGTCACTGCATAAATTTTTGGTGATTTGGAAGTGTCATTTGTGAAGCTACATTAAATAGCGTATTACTTCTCAAACACTCGAGTCACCTTGAGATGACGCGACGATCCATCAGAAAGTGCTGCAGATGTGTAATTGTTCTTAGGAACCGGGTGATCGTGGCTTTAAATTAAAGCTTCCTGCCTCTAAAGTCATCAAGCGGAAATCCAGAGAAATAAGAGTACACAGCCAAAAAGCCACTTTCTAAATGAATCTGAAGCTCAGAGTAAGTGTCTGTTTTAACCGAGTGGGGTTTTTAATAAGTTGTAATTTGAGACAGGCGTCGACGGAAGCTTAAACTTCCGCGTCTCATTCGGTGCCTTCAGTTTGTAAAATGGCCACGGCCCGATACACCAGACGTCCTCGCTTTACTTATCGAGTGTCACTTTGAAGAGACGACACGAAAAAGAAGTCTGGTTAAATGTCAGATTGTTACGCTCAGTTAATATTAGCGTCAGTCGACTAGTTAAAGGAACACAGATGACACGGATCCAAATCCTTGAGAGGAGGGTTCGGCTGTGTGACAGGGACTCTTCCCCCCCAAGCCAAGTCTGTAATGACTCTGTTTGCATGGGGGAACGAGAACGAGTGGAGCCAAGGATGGATGTTTAGTTTACTGTAGCGCTATCTGTGGAGTTTTGGACCGCTTGAAGCAAGTTATCAAAGCCATCTGTTTGGGCCTACGGGCCGAGCCTGATTAATATAGCCACTGAATGAGGATGTCACAAAGAAAGCGGAGTCGCAGAGACAGGATTTCTGAAGGATTCAAAGCCTCAGTCCAATGTTCTGATGTCGAACCTTTACCGAGGTAGCATCAGAAATGTCCAAGGAAGGTATAACTTCAGGTCGCACTGACATGTGTCTCTACAAAGCTGCAAAAATGTGTAAAAAAACAGCTTTTTGTGCTGTCAGGGTTTTATTGAAGCCTCCCGCGGCTTCTGTTGGATAATGTTTATCTTTATTTGGGAAGGGACAGAGCACATTGATGAACAAATGTAAAATTACATGTTGTAAATGCGCCAGAGTTAGCAAAAATGCTAATTAGCATCTGTTGTCCCTTGGCAGGTCACAAAACAAACATTAATCACAAGGTTTAAATACATAAATACGAAAAAGTGCATGAATATAAGTGTTACAGTTAAAGTGCTTAAGTTAAGGTGAGTATTGCCAGTGGATGAGGTGCATTATGTCAATAAAGAGACTCACCATTCACATATACAGGAATCAATGAAAGCAATATATGTATACACACGTCTATGCAAACATGTACCGCAGAGTATCAAGGAAGCACATTAAAGGAGCAGCAAATTTACCAGTTTACGTCGTTGTGAGAGCAGGTTTGGTTGATTATGAGCCAGTTTTTGAGATGAAATTTGAAGGTGGATGCTATCTGAGGGGTTTAAATGACAATATTTAGGCTCGGATTGAAGACGGACGCGAGACGAAAGCGTCTCCGCGCAAAACAAAGTGCAAAATTACATGTTGTAAATGTGCCAGAGTTAGCAAAAATGCTAATTTGCATCTGTTGTCCCTTGGCAGGTCACAAAAATGCTAATGCTAACATGTTTGCATACGTCTATGCAAACATGTACCACAGAGTATCAAGGAAGTACAATGAAGGAGCAGCACATCTGACAGACAGTTTACCTGGTTGTGAGAGCAGGTTTGGTTGATTATAAGCCAGTTTTTGAGGTGAAATTTGAAGGTTGATGCTATCTGAGGGGTTTAAATGACAACATTTAGGCTCGGATTGAAGACGGACGCGAGACAAAAGCGTCTCCGCGCAAAAAAACAAAAGTGCCCTGGTGAGAATTTAAAGGTGTCATGTTGAGTTTAAATTGCCACAAAGTTACAGTTAGTTAGCAATCAGTGAATTACCACATCAGTTATAGCGAGCAATTCCAAAACGGCTTTTTTCTTATTTGCATTTAGATGGGCATGCTAAATGGGATATTGCACAGGACATAATATAAAAGCAGCACCCAATTCATTGACTCAGTGCCAACCACTCGCAAAAGACATCAATAAAAACAATCACAAACAGTCCTACACTGCCCATCCTTGCCATTTGAATTATTTCAATTCAATTTAACTGCGGCGTCCCTCCCCTCTCGAGCACCACAACAACACTCGGAGTGCTCAGTGCGTTTCTATTTTGGACTAATAATCCAGAAAACAGATTTCCCTTTCAGACCAGTAAGCTAAGCGTCATTGATAGTTAAACGAAGACATTAGCATGAGTCGGTGGTTAATGACATTGTTTAATGGTGTGTTCACTTTGTTAATATGGCTGACAACACAGACACATTATTGCTCGCGACTTTGAGTTGTTGTGACTTCAAGATGCGTAGAGTCACTTTCAAGGATAAGTTCACAAATTTTTTTTTCCAAATCATTTTTTAAATGACTTCTCGCCCGCCGGCTAGTTTGCAGGGCAGGTGAACGAACGGGGCTACGAGAGCTAAATATACGACACGCGAGAGAGCAATTAGGAGGGTTTTTTATTTAGTGTCTTTTTAAAAATCTCTGATAAGTGACGCAACTTTATGAACTATCTTGTAGTTGGAAGTTTTAGACACAACTTTAGAAGCTGGGTTTTTAAATATTGTTGAACTGATTCTAATAGAAAACAAATAATGCTGCTTTCTCCACACAGGAACACACAGGAGAGCTCTGATCCTACAGCAAACCTTGGAAACAGCTCCAGTAATTAGTCTAATCTCTGTGTGATGCGTTCACTCCTCATAGTTAATTATAACATTATTCCCTGTTTATGATCTGCAGGGTTCGCGGATCAAAAACGCTCCGAAGATACACTGCAAAAACTGAAATCTAAGTAAGATGAAATATCTTAAATTTAGGTGATATTTTCTTATTTTTTGTCTGATAAGATAATTCTACTCACTAAGCAGTTTTTATGTTCGAGTATTTGACTTGTTTTAAGCATTTTGGCCCTTAATTATCTCAATAAGATCTTGTTACTGAGATTTTATGACCTATTCTGAGTAATATATGCTTGAAACTAGAATATCAACAGTTCCAAAGCCATTTCCACAACACTCACAAGTATAAACATCTTATTTCATGCTTGAAATAAGAAATCATGACTTTTACACAATTTTATCTCTTCACATAAAACACGACAGCCAAATGGAATCCACTGTTTTATTTTCAATGAAACAATGGAAAATATGTACTTATAATGTACAGTTGTCACAGTAGCCTACTTTAAACT
>OMNN01093308.1:0-14034 GCA_900302755.1 Chromis chromis | reverse complement strand
GGAACTTTGCACATACAATCTCCAGACATGCCTGATTAAAAGTTCTTAAAAGAATTTTGCTACTCCAAAAAATGTGCAAGTTATAAATACATAATATTCTTCCGCTAGCTAAAAAACACATACAGTTGCATATTGTGGTCAAAGTAAAAGCTATCAATATCAAACTCTATGCACTTGTGTCCGAGTTCAAACGGAAGCTCTGTGCCAAATTTGGACCAAATTGGCCAATAGGGGGCGCTATAAACAGAAACATCAAGCGACATGAAAGTTGATCAGATTTGCACGAAATTTGGTGAGCGTGATGTGAGGTCGCTCCTAAGGCCAGCTGTAAAGTTTTGTAATGTTTTGCCACTAGAGGGCTCTGCATATATGACAAATAGCAAGACTGATTTTTACGAAATTAGGTGGGTATGACGCTGGGTCGCTCCTGAGGCCATATCGAGCCCGTCGTCCTTCGGGGCGGACTTCTGTGGGTTCCGCGATACCTGGGGGCCGAGTCGCGTGGGGGGGCTTGGCCCCCTATCATAACTGCTTGCAGTTCTAGTTTGAATTTGTTTCCATGCCCGGCTCCTATCTACGTTATGTAAACACAGCCTGCAGTTCAACCTGAATATTTTTACAAGACTGTCGCAGCTGAGTCACTACTGGCTTCCCAGTTGTGCCCAAAAGTTTTTTTGTTTTTTCTAAAGAATCTAGTCAATGCAAATGGTATACTTTTGGTGATTTTTTAAAATGAGACTGATAAAATGAGATTTTGATGCAATATCACAATTCTAAGTTTAGATTTTGTTTAAATTCACGACTGAACAACACATCACTGATGAGTGCTTCAAGGACCATTGACAAGGTAAAAAAAAAAAAAAGTTTTTTACACTTGGTTTAGGGGTTCAGAGGGTTAAATCAATGTTCATGTCTTTTTTTTTCCTTTGCTCAGAGGTCAAATCTAAGGAAGCTGGAAGACTTTTCTCTTGCACATACATACACTGATCAGCCACAATATTATGACCACTGGCAGGTGAAGTGAATAACATTGATCATATTGATACTATGTGGTGTTCTGCTGGAAAACCTTGGATTTTGCCATCCGTGTTGATGAGACTTAGACACCCAAATAAACATTGTCCCAGAACAAGCACACTCCATCATGCAGATGGAAATCCCATATGTCACTGGCCTACCCCCGCAGGAAAATAGATAGATAGATATAAACTTTATTAATCCCTTGGGAGGGTTCCTTCAGGGAAATTGTGGTGGTGCACCACCACATGGCAAAAACATCAACCAATCAGGAACATCTTGAGGAACATGTCAGTCGCCCATGATATTCTGATCAAGCATCAACAGGATGCAGTGGAACAAGTTTGATTGACAGAGGCCCCACTGCACAAGCCAGAGTACCCAAAGGATCCACTGCCAACGTCCTGGTGCCAGACCCCATAGGACACCCTGAGAGGTCCTCTTGTCTATATCCAATGGTTCAGAGCATTTTTGACCACATAAGGGAGACCAACACAATATTAGGCAAGTGGTCATAATGTCATGCCTGATCGGTGTATACATAACATAATGTATAATAGTATTATCTGGGAGTTTTCTGATTTGTTTTGCAAACAATAATCAAATATTGTTACACAGTAAAGGCAGAGCAAAGATCTGTTGACGGTAACTGACAAATGTATTTTTCAACTGTAAAATCTCCAACTTGAAGAGAACCTTTCGAAAGGACCTGCTACACTTGTGATCTCATTCTACTCGAAGCTCAACATAACCATAACTGAGGGTTAAAACCATTGACTGTATATAATGATGGATGAGCCCTATGTGACGTCATACTCTGATTTCCTGAAGAGCAGTTTTGTGGCTCAGTGTAGTGACTTTGGCTGTCACCTTCTTGGCAGTACCCGAGTCCTCCTGACTCCCAACTAATCCAAAAATGAGCAAGGAAGTTTAGTGTAAGTGGAGCTGAGACAGGCCATGCAAATGACTCTAGGCTATGGACTGTCCTATGACGGCATCATCTGTCCCTCAAAGTGGCCACGCCCTCAATTATGCAAAACTTTAAGCCTCAATTATGCAAAACTTTAAGCCTCAATACAATTTAAGCATGTGAGTTATATAAAAATTCAGTCCCCGTAAGGTCATGATAAACGAGGAAATTAGCTATAGAGACTAAAACTGTTTTTGTACTAATGTGTTTATTTCTGCTATACAGTTTGGCATTTTAACATTAGAGGTCTGTGGAAGTTGAAGCCCTTCTGGAGCTAGTGGCCATTTGAAGAACTCCCACAGTAGGTTGAAATGCAGATCGATAGAAGCTCTGCCCTCTGGCTCAACTCCTCAATGCCTGCTATTGCAAGTGAGACTAAAATGAAGCATATATACACATTTTATCACATATGTAATTACAGTGACTGCAGGAGTGTTTCCAAAATACAGGTGACAGACAGTTCGATACTGTATCTGAATACCTCCTCTGAAAACACTAATGGAGCCTTAGAGCTGCTCTGCTTTAAACTCTGTGATCAGAGTTCTCTTGGGTATATATGTTTTTTTGATTTAGCAGCACCCACTGGCCCTTTTCCTTTGTCATCATTTGTAAAAACATTCTGAAATAAATAACTTATTTGATATCCATTTTCTCTCTAAAACAGCATGCCTTTACAGTGAATGGTGACCACTCTGGCTGCAACTGGGGGAAAAAACTAGGCCAAGGGAGGTGTCATGCTGATATAAACAACTCAGTTGAAATGGTAGGGCACGGGGGGAGGTGTCTGGCTCAAGCAATCCATCGGGTCCTGTGGAGTTCCTCACTTCAAACACAGTTGGCTTCACTTTCATGTACCAAAATATATAATTATGGAGCTTTTGTTATTGTCGTCTTATGCGCTAACACACAATCCACCGGTGCAATGACTTGACAATAAGTTGTTTACTTTAGTCTCTGTCATGTTTTTAAAAACATTTTTACAATGCAGATGAGGACGCACCGAAATGATCTGTTTTGTTAAGTAAATCTTTACTGATCCATGCCCTTGACTTTGTTTGTGCACTTGCATGTGTGTCCACACCAATGTCAACAAACCCTTATACTCACTTTCTATGAAAGGCATGTTTGCATGGACAAATCCCCAGCTCATCTTTCTGTTTGAACTCCTCCAAGCACACTGCACATATCTGAAAGAGAGAGGGGGAGTTAAAGAGAGACTTTCTGTACAGACACATGCAACAACTTTGAATTTGTTGGCTGCTCTCAGTTCTTTGGTTGTTTCAATCTTATTCTAAACTTTGTGTCGGTGGATTGGAAACAAACTGTGCAAACTGCAAAGGTCAAGTACACATGGAAAAGGACAACTGTGGCCAACATCTGCAGAAAACAACACTGACACAAAAACAGAACGGTATCTAACAGAATGTGTTGTTATATAAGTTTGGTTTAACTCACTCTGGGGACTTCAGTTCAGTTTGTGGCCTGAGGCTACCTTTTAGAGACAATGTTTTTTCCCTATTCACCAGAAAAACTGTCATCACAGTGATGGAGTTTAAAGGGCAAGTTTTCCAGCTTTTGTTTCCAAGGTACAATAGTCAGAAACACTGAAAGATTTTCAATATAGTCAGAACCACAACAACTGACAAGAAAATTGGTACATATTAAACAGTGGAGGCAAAACAGAATGACTAATTCAAGGCTTTATAACTAAATCCGACTCCCTCTATAATTCTGGTTTGAGGTCAGATTAGTCTAATTTCCCTGGATGGTTGTCCTTACCAGTGTTATTGAGGAATTCCTGATGGACAGGCAGTGGATGTTTGCCTTTGCTTTAAACACACGTTTAACAAGCATGACATCAGCAGGTCACAACCATCTAGCAGTAGCTAGTGTTTAGTTGTGGATAACATGGTTATTCGTGGTAAGTAAAACATGTAGGGGAGATCCTTATCAGTAGCCTAACTGTCAAATTCTGGAAGTTATGGATTTAGCTATTTGACAAAGTTTGGTTAAATATTTGTGAACTTTTGTTTGTCATGATGCAGAGCCAGTTTAAACATCAATTTATTTATGAGGCAAATGGCAGATTTAGCATTATTCTACTGCAAAGACGTAATGAAGACCTTTGTGTGCACAATATCTTATTGTAATCATTCCAAGCAGATCCACAGGTATATATAGTGGACAGAACCACTGCAACTGCCTCTTTCTCAGCAAAGGAACAATGGTTCTCTTCCAAGCAGTTGCTAGATGTCAGAGCTCATCACCCTGTCCCTTTGGCCAAGTCCAGAGACCCAGCAAAGGAAAATAATTTAGCCTCAGTTTCCAAAAGACCGGCTCTGTAACCAGGGAACATTTGCCAGGGCACTTATCTTTCTTTCCCTGTTGCCCAACTGGCAATGCAGGGGGCCACCATGTGTATCAGTGTAGCGGAAACCCCACAGGCCTCCCTTTGCTCTGGCTCTTGTACAGTGTATGAATACCAAAGACCACATGCCACCCCATGTGCTACATGGATACTGTAGCAACTGCAAATCATACAAGGTGGTACTAGGTATTTAAATAGCTGTTACTATCAAGTACAAGTAGTTCTGTTCTGGACTTTCTCAATCAGCTCACTTTACAAATCTGTGGTTTCTGTTCCCCAGGGTATCTGATGTGTCAGAAAGTAAAGCTGATCTCCTTTTTCAAAGACCATGTTGTCTTTACCGAACCCTACCATGTCAACAACAATAAAATATATATCAGAAGTGTTCTGTTAAATGCTTCAGCGCCAACTGGAATTACTCTAAAATGGTGCTAGTTACAAAGACAAGGACAAAAATGAGCTTTTAGCAAATCTTGACAACAGGTATGTCCGAGTCAGCGATGACAAATACAGCAGTGTACAGGAACTTCAAATTGTGAGGAAACAGGCAAAAATCTGAAGAAGTGAATAAACTGTTAGTCCGCCTAGCATTCATCAAGCCACTGGGTAACACACTCATGGTCGAGGGTTTTAATTTGGCGGTTTTGGCTGTCTAACCCCTCAACTACTACTCCTTTAGCCACACACATTTTCTTTGTGTCAGTTCTATTTTATTGATGGTGGATGGACAACTGCGGATAAAAGGAACAGTATGGGGGCTCTTAGCTTTCTCTCCTGAGGAGTTTTAGACACAGAACAATCCTCTGTTTAGATGCCTGTCTTGCTCTCTTTATTGGTGAATAGATCAATGTTCTTGCTTTTTCAGTTCTTGTTTGTGGAGTCACAATCACAGTTGACATTCTGACGGAGCCTTTTTTCCCCCCACTGTTACGGGAATTAACTCTGTAAGCTTTCGTTGTAACGGTCCGTGCAAAACACATGGACTTAATTTTAAGAACTTCGTCACATCATGGTTCTGTGAAAAAGAACATTACAGGAAAATAAACCAATGATTCCCAGGACTAGAATAATCAATGGTGCTGCCAGAAAAAAATCAGCACACTGTCTATTTTAAGCACAAAATATGTGGTAGCTACTTATGAAATGTCAAGAAAAAATAAGCTTACAACAATATATATATATATATATATATAAACTTTATCCAAGAGAGGGAAGCAACAGAGGGATTAAAAAATAGTTAGTGAAAACAAAAAGAAGAGAATAACCAAGACTCAGAGGGCTCAGAATAATCCTCAAAAGCAATATGTAAGGAAAAGCAGAATAAGCACAAAGCAGTGTTAATTTACTCAAAGAAAACAACGATAAAAAGTGTTTACTGACAAACTATTTTTCACAAAAGAAATCTAAATAAAAAGCAATATATTGAGATAACAAATGTTTTACATTAGTCCTCACTGAATGAAAGATTAATAGTAATGTTACAGATTCATGAATGGACAAATGAACCAAAAGCCATTTTAATACTAGGTCTTATTCAGTGACATGCAGCATCTGTGGAATCAACAAAAAAATCCTCTGTTGCCTAAAATATCTACTGGTTAGTAGATTTATCTGTTTGACCTGTTGTACTGCTCTTAATAAGACGCTCCTTGCATTCAGTAATGTTTTGTGTTTATCAGTAATGTTATCTGACATTACTAGTTCATGAAGAAAAAGAAATGATTCATGTACTAAACAAATTTACAAAAAACAATAAGTAGTGGAAACAAAAGCAGCTGGGATAAACTAGAAACCAGCAAGCAGCAGCCGACATTTATAAAAAGCTAAGTTAATGTTGATCTAATACAGGTGTTGTGGGTGTACTGCTGCTTTCAGTTGGATATCTTTCATGTTGCTGTCAGAAGGAAGGAGTAAGTTCCAGGATTAAAAATGGCCCTCCATATAAAGTTTCCTTCAGATGCTCGCTAAAGATATCCTGTTGGATAAATCCAATAATGTTATCCAACCATTTAGCATCTCCTCTCAAGCTACACCCAGACAGTAAACAGGATATTATTGAGGCAGTAATGCTTCGTGGAACATCTCTGGAAAGATGTTGCTGCTCTATATCGGAGAGAACTGTGGTAATGCTAATGCTAGGTGAGCACATTTAAATTCCTTAAAAAACACTATCATAGTGCCAACACACAAACCATTCTACATACAGTACAAAGTCGAATTAGCTCTCCGTTGTTGGCACACGCACACAGTACAACTATTAACAGACAACTGACCTAAAAGACACTATGACCGACATTTTGGATGCGTTTCTGGACTTTAACCACGTAAATATCTTGCAATGACCTTTTCACAAAGTATCAGTCTAAAATTAAATATTTACAGTAGGAACTGGCTGACACTAATCTAATACCAAATACCTACTGCACTACTTTTACAAATATTTCAAGAAATGGCAATCATCATCATTGATAGACATTTTCCAATGTAATTGTGGATACGCTGTGTAAGTAGGGTATTTTCTACATTCTCACTATGTCGCATATGCTGATTTGGAAAAAAAATCCCACTGCTAAACTGGCACATTTTAAGTTCCCTTTCTACTATACAAGTTAATCTCAGTAGCTGACAACATAATGAGCTGCTGTCTTAGTAATACAGACACTTTACACACAAATTGTGGTTGCAAATGGAATGAAAGCCCCAGCATGTTTGCCCTGAACATTTTAGGCACTTGAGATGCTTTGATTCTCATCCATCACGCAGTACGAGTCTGGCTGGTAGCAAATTCTTTAGGCAACATGACAACAGCCCCAAAAATACAGCCAGAGTCATAAAGAACTACCTTCAGCAATAAGAAAAATAAGGAACCCATACAGACCTGTGATGTCAACAACAGAGAGTCAGTCAGGGATAACATGAAGAGACAGAAGCAACTGATAAGAGTCTAATCCATGTGCTAATTTCTCCATGTACCTTGAAAAACTGTGTGCAAATATATCTAGATGAACATTATATTGAGATATTTGCATTATATAATGTTAACTGATAAATAACTGTTATTAACTCACTACAAGATGTAATTGGTGATCTGTTGTATCTGCTAACCTGTACATTTGTATGTTACTGCAGTTGTTTAAAAAAAAGGTTGGACAGATATATCTGGTCAAGATCAGTCACACACAGCAGTATTAATTTCATGTAACATTGTATGACATGAATTCTTAACACTGAACATTCACATTATTTTTAAATGCGATATATGGGGCAGTTAAATGGAGATGGGGTCAAAGTCATACTACAAAAGAGCAGCAGTCTAGGATGGCTGATCAGGTTACACATCAAACAACATGACCTGTAAATTGATCCCATATAGCTTTCGTATTCTATACAGGATATTCCATTAAAATGTTGAGATTGAATTCAAGCAACTCAGGCTACACTCATGCCTCCAGGGCGATCCTTTGGTGTGGGAGCCTTCAAAACTGGGTCATCCACCCAGGCGTGAGCGTGTGTGTACGTGTATGCGCGTGTATTATTGTCCTTAAACAAACACAGCTTGGTGATTCGGTCACACACTTCACTCACATGACACACTTCTGATGCTTTCTCTCAGTTTCTAATAACATAAACAATAAAAGCCTGAAGCCTGATGGGACATTGGGAAATTCCAGCACTGCTGAGAAGAAACCGTGTTTAGCCCTGCGCCAAAGCACACATGAAGATGCTATTGTTGACGTTTCATTTGCAATGCCGTGTTAAAGGGATGGTGCTCTTGGCTGGGGATGACCATTTCTCCACTGCAAAGCCTGTGCTGCCGCGTTACTCACTGTTCATTGCTTGTAATTTTCCAACCACGCTGAGCTGACATGCAGCATTATGTAATGATGGTAGGCAGGACAGTCATGACTTAAACAAGATGCTAGTTTTCACATGACAGTGAGTCAAGACTGATGTTAGCTGAAAAACACTGCATCATCATTGTTGCCAAATGTGAGAAAAAAAACCCAAAAAAACGTCAAAACCAGATACACTGACATATGTTCTTAAAAAAAACAGACAGAGGTGTACAACACAATTCCACAGACTCTGAATCTATCACATTGTATCCTAATTGGTTTAGACATTGTACACGTCTGCTTCTGATGCACATTACATAACTGGAGTTTGCATAATTTAAAAACTGTTATTGTCCATCTTGAAACGGAAGAGCTCTATGTTTATAATGATACATGATTTTCATGTCTGAGGGCTTAGCACTTTACCCAGTCCATTATGAGTTTCCAAGTATTTGCACAACCAAGTGGATGAAAGTAGAAAGAGGAAGTAATATAAGCAAACAGTACATTGTGGTTGATCCACTGTTAGACTTAGGAGTATGTGACTGATAAGTTCAAATATTGCTTATAATACAGTACAGTCAGGGTTTTCCTACATAGAGAATTTTTTGGCATGCCCAAAAACATTTGAGCTGGCAAAAACGATAAGAACTGAGAATTTAAAAAATGTAACCAGCTTTTTAAAATTGGGTTGTGTTTACTTAACTTTAATAGACCGTTTTGTTTATCAAATGACCAGGATATAACAGGAAATCAAATAAGATTATACACATTCATTGCCTTTACTGTTTGTGAACCGATCATGCTTATTGTCATGTTTAGTCGACCCTTAAAGGCTCATTATGAGCCTGGAAAAACCCTGACAGTGTGTACTTTTCAGGCTGCACTGTAGAATGCAAACTAAATGCGCATTAGGAAATTTTGGTACTGAGAGTCAAAGAAGATGGGTGCTTACCTCATGCAAATTTAACTCTTTGACTTTTTCCTTCTGAATGACCTAAAAGGCATAAAAGATAAGGAAAGATTAGTCACTTGTTAACACTGTAATGAGGTAATAGAAACCAGTTTTTGTGGAGAATACAATAAAATACTGAACACAGTAGAGTGTGATGAAAAATTAGCCAGTCTGCTTGAATAAAGATCAGACGATAAGATGTACGGTAATACAGCTGCTGCTTTTCAGTAAATGGGTGCACATGTGTGTTTGCAGGGTTCTCCCAAAGGGCAGGTGACCGGTTACCTAGGGCTGGTCTGCAATTTCTGTGCTCCGGACGAATATCCGAATATTCGGTTTGTGCGGTGGTGGTGGGTATGGACAGACGGACGGACGACTTTACTAGAGTCTAATAAAGTCGTCCGTATATCTGGAGCACAGACATTGCCGGACCAGACCTAGGTAGCTGGCGTCATCAAGGTGACTAACCGGGGAAAATGTACTATGTGAGTTTGATGGTCTCACATAACCAACAAAGGAGTTGGACACATTAAAGGTTTTAGCTGGCAGGTAGTAAAATATAACAAGCTAAATCCCACAGGTAAGGTCATACTAAGAACTAATATACCAACATGTGTGTGCAGGTGTTTAACTTTGACATGTTGGTATGTTTTTGTATGCTGGTATTACATAACTGAAAGACATGACAATCATGTTTATGCCCTCCATCTCTGTCTCTTACTAGCTTTACAGGCCATATACTCTGCTCACATGCTCAGTCCAAACTAACCATGAAACTCATTTTTCGAGTCGAGCCAGTTGTTTCCCTTCTGCTCATGTACTTGCCAAAAACCTGTAAATTGTTTTGAAATGAGCTAAATCCACTGGACAGAATAGCCCTTGAAAGGCTGCTACTGCCAGACGAGTCAGCAAATAAATTCATGCAGCAGCTAAGCTGATATTTCAGGAGCCAAGGGGATTTTCATGATTCTATCGATACACTGTACTGACACTTCATTTCTGCTCGACACTTGGTTATATGTAATTTTAAATTTCTGAGCTGTAGTGTGTGTGTGTGTGGGTTCTCACTTGTTTGTATGCATATAGCTCTTTGTGCGCCTGGTGCCGTAACCTGGGGAGACGTAAAGACAAAACATCTCTTTGATTAGCAGGAGACCTTTTTGACTATATAACATAGATAAACTAGCCATACATTCTGGAAAGGTAAAGAAAAATGACAGGCATGGTTGTACTTATGCTGATGTACCAGTCAATTTTAGCATATTGTTGTAACAAATGGATGAAATATCATAATATAAAGTGTATCATAATAATATGGCATGCATACCAGGTCTAGATTTTATAAATGATATATCTCATAAAGAGACAGCTAAACAAAGGAAAGGCAGTGGACATTAATGAGAGAAAAATGTTTGGGTTGTGTACGCTCTACATGAGTCCTGATTCAGGCATACTTCACCCCAAACAAACATGAAACTACAGACAGAGCAAATATGACCTGACTTAACGCAATACAATAAGTGAGTGAAATATCTAAACCTAAAACAATACTTTCCCTGAAATGTGTTAAATATTTATTTTTCTTAGTAATGCAGAAAGAGGCCATGTTAGATATTGACAGGTATCATCCTTAAAAGGCTTTGAAGCCTTGGTTTCTTGTCAGGACAAACACTGAACTGAAGGTAAAATATCAACTCACACCATCACCCAAAATACATTGGATCACACATTAAAAACATTACTGCAGGTCATCAAGATCAAGACCCTATACAAAGCTTGCACAACTCCAAGTTAGAAGGAGAGTACAGACAGATGCAACCCAAGTTTAAGTTACAAAACAAGTTGGCGAACAGTGAGAGAACAGAAAAAGCACTGGATAAGGAAAGATTCTAGGTACTGAGAGGGAGAATAAAATATGTAGAAGTAGGGAAGAAAAAAAAAAAGAACAAGAGAGATAGGAGAAAATCATAGGTTTGTAAGATTTACCTCCATTACAAGTAACCTTAACCTCTCGCAGCAGAGTGAGAGGGATCTGTAAAACAAGCAGCACAGTCTAGGAGAGAAACTGACATTTTGAAAGAGGTCAGCAGGTAAAGGTGCAGAGACTCCCAAGGGCAGGAACAAGGGTGAAGGGGTCATGTGTGACTGATGGGGGTTTCTCAGTGGCGCTTAAGTACAATATAAAAGTCGGCAAGGGCAATAACTGGCTTAAATATGAGAAACAGGTGTCCACTGTGACCATTATCCTAAATCTATCTTTATCATAATTCCACTGCAGTCAGTGGCAACTACAAATGTAAAGCATCTGTCATTAAAGGCTCAAAAATGGTTGTATTCACCTTGCAGCATATAATTTTACTGAACATACATGAGCACCTAATGGTTGTTATCTACTGCAGTGATGACTAAGTTGTTGACTTTGCACATCCATGAACCTGTAGTGCTTTTCCTGATTTACAGGAACTCAGCATATGTTCTTTCTTTGTGCATACTGAACTGTGTGTTTCACATGTGTGTGTGTGGACTGAAGACTCACTGAGAGAGATGGTCGAGTGTTTCTGTGAGAGTCTGCCTTGTGTCAGAATATGTGTACATGTCTGTCTATGTTGGAATGTCACATGTCAACATTAACATGCCACTTCTTTGGTTCTTTCATTCCTCTGTCCATGAAAACAACAGCCGTGACACTTTACAGCACAGAAACCACAGGACTGGTCCTTTATGGTGGCATTCAAGGTTTAACTAAGCTGTGTCCCCAACACAGTATTTTTTTAAGATGCCTTTTTTTCTTCTAATTTTCCATGTGACACCAACATAAGAATTTAAAATGTCAAAATGGTATATTCATCCTGCATGACAGTGCATAGAATTTAACTCATTTTGGGCTAGTCCTTTGGGAGACTGCATCTTTAGAAGCCTTTTATGGAGCAAAATTGCTCTTTTTGCCTTTAGGGACTAAACCTGGCAAACTTCATTTTCAATGTGGAACCATGGTACTGCATCAAAGTCATAAAGTGTCTCTTTACAGTTAGGTGAGGAATTGTTGAAACACAAGAGTAGTTAATCTACTTACCATTTGCCCTGCAAGATAGGATATGACAGGATGGCGAGGGGAGAATTTGTGAGGAAACTGCTGCTTCTCACTGTCTTAGATAAAAAATGTTTGGCATTATTTCTGTTAAATTTGCTGCTGCCGGGGGAAAACCCCTGCAGCAACAGCAGCCAGGGCAATTTGATAAGACCAGTGGGGCTATAAAGAGGGGCAAAAGAAAGACGGGTAAGTAGGGATGGGTATCGTTAGGATTTTGACGCCAAGTGCCATGATCATAATAAAGTAGATAAGCAACTTTGGATCTTAGCAGATTACTGCTATTTTTCTTATCTAATCAGATGATGAAGTTGCCAATTGTATTACGAGGAATACCTTCTCCAAACTGTGCTGTTGAAACACTTTGCCCATTTGTCAAAGGACTGTAAGAAAGGCAAATTCAAAAACACACATTTCTAACAGGAAGAAAAAGACAGTCTTTTCATTCAGCCTCAGTTTAAAAGCAACTGTGACAAGTGCATACAGTATGTTGGTCATAAAGTACATGGTTATTATCATGTAGCTGTTTTGCACAGATAGATAACTAATTCAGGGTGCAGATATGTTTAGAACTGACCTTCACTAAAGAGTTTCTACTTTTTCAAATCACGAGCTATAAATTCACAGTATCAAACATCACTACCTGTTAACGCGTCCCCTTTATGAACAAATATGGATGAAGCCAAGGGCACTTCTGAACAAATAATTTATGAGCCAAACAGACCTGAAGGATGTGTTATGAGGACGGTTGCATAATGACAGTCTGTGAGTGTTAACATCCAGTTCTCATTCTAATTCTCAAATCTCAGATAGGTAGTGATGCTGACAGTTTGATAGTCATAAGAGATACACCATGTTCAAAGCTATCATGGTCTTATAAGATTGGCTTCACCAAATCTTTTCCAAATAAAGCTTATGTCAATTCTAAATTATATTTGTTGGTGGAATGCATAGGAATTGGGGAACAATGGTTGAAATTTGCTGTTCAGTTCAAATGTGTAAATGAATTTGTAAGTCCAGAAAAGTCTACAGCCAGTGTTGTGTTGTGCTGTAGCCATATTAATGATCTTTTGCACCCAGTAATGTTGCCTGGCCAAATAAAGCTCTGTATTACACTTTTTAGCCACAAACCCACATGGCAAAGCAACTACACACACAATAAAAAGTCTAATCCTACTCCAAATGCAAAACTAAGGTGCAAGGCTGTTACCTTATTAAGTAGCAGCAGAAGAGGAGGCTGAGGATGAAGACAAAGATGGCTGTCCCAAACACCACAATGTAGATGTTAAGGGGAAGGTTCTGGAACCCTATATTTGGCATCCTGAAACTGTAGTGCGGGAAATCGGAGCTCATGGATATTCTGGATGCAGAGAGAGAAATGACATACAGTAAGTAAACATGTAAACACACACCCTGCAAAACTAATAATGAAACCACATTAAACGACTCAAAAGAAAACTGGAACTAAGGGTAATTTAGTTCAACATTGAAATGGTGTTTTCTCCACACAGTAGCCTTTAGAGGAATGTACCTCGGGGTTTTTGGTTTTACTTTTGGTTTAGTTTTATCTTAACTTCTTGAGCTAGACTAGGCTTTATCAGCCCTCACAGGTTTTGAGGTCATAAAAACGACTCATGTCTTGTAAACAGTTTGGATACTAAATCTCTTAAAAAAAACTGAATTTGCTTTCATTTTCAGGTTTTTGAGAAAACTTTTCTGGATTTTACTGTCTAAAAAAAGATCATAAAAGAGACTAGAGGGGCATTTGAGGAAGAGAAACACCACTGTAGGTAGTGTGTG
>OMNN01093304.1:0-13223 GCA_900302755.1 Chromis chromis | reverse complement strand
TGTGTTGCAGCAGGAGCTGATTGTCTCTAATTCTGCTGCTGGAGAAGACAGATTGGCTGATGGATCCTCTGCACCAATCAGGAGGAGCCACCTGAGAGGGATTTAAGAAGCCGGCAGACCAGGGTTCACGAGCAATCTGTAACCAGCCGTGCTTGTATGCCTCTTGTGACTTGTATCTTGTGGATTTTGTGAACTTGTTGAGGCATTTAGTTGACAACTTTCAGTATTCCTTGTTAGTCTCACTAGTTTTGAGTGCTGTTTAGTGTTGACTGTCTTTTGGTTTGAAGGCAGGATAATTAGATAACCTTACTTTGTTAATACATAACTTTGTTTTAACCTTATAACATCGGGTTTTATGTTACTTCCCTTTACCCACGAGCTGGTCGTAACACCATCCCAGTGGTCCATTGTGGTATTGCAACGTGAAAGTCCCCTGCACTAAAAAGGTTTTCCCCAAAGGTCATAATCATACTTACACAGTACCACTGATAGTTCGGTTGGGTAGCTAACCTTAAGAATACTTGACAAAAAGAAGAATAGATAAATAAAACACAATCTGGCAGGGTTCACCTCATGCTGGACCCCTTAACAAAAGCATGGCAACATTTTCCCTGTTTTCTGGCATTTTAAACACTCAACAGTTTGTTGATTACTAAAGAAAACAACTGTCAGACCGGTTGACATTGAAATAATTGTTGGTTGCAGCTTTACAGCCTTATGTAATTATTCTACCTCAATTTTGTATTTTACAATGAACCCTTTCTAACCTTGAGTCCTCTGTACCAGAATCACATTTAATTTCTGCCATTTCATGAAGGTTGCAGAGTGTGACACATTCACTAAAGAGACACTTAGAGCTAATGTGATTAAAACAGATGCAGAATTCTTGAGCTTCATTTCTGCTGCATCAGATTCAGTAGAGATGCAGTTGAGACTTTTTCCAAAAGGAACAATAACACCAGTGTCACATTGTTATGAGCTTGTTATTTATTCTCTCATTAACAGCTTTGGTTCAGCACAAGTAAAAATATCAATTTTTGCTGGGGTTTTGCAAACCTCACTCTAGCCTGGTGAGGGAGACACAGAAACATGTTGCATTTTAACATTCTCCTAAATGCAGAGCCGGCCCTATCCAATGTGGCGCCCTAGGTGAGATTTTATATGGCCCCCCCTCCATCAGCGATTTACATACACTTACAAAAGAAATCCAATAGCATTGTTTTGTAGTAATATTAATTGGGCATTGCTTTACATTTGAATCAATTAGAGCTTTTCCATTTTAAGAGTTAACAGTAATAACTAGTTTTAATATAATTATATTGAAGGTGAAATTTTCCAGATTTTGTGGCGCCCCCTGGAGGCCACGGCACCTTTAGTATTTGACAATATTGCCTAATGGGCCAGCCGCCTCTGCCTAAGTGTCTGTAATCCATCGGTCAAGGTTGTGGACATTTTGACGTCACAGTTGTGGAGTCTTACTGATTGAATTTAGAGATGTTGTCAGTTTTGACAAAACAACTTACAGTTTTAAAAATTCTGTAGAACCAGATGATATGGGGTGTCTGCAGGTTTCTCAGGCCCCTCGACAGTTTCCTATTTTAATAATCCAGCCCTGCACAAAAATCTTCATACAAGGTTTTTTACGGATCCAGTAGTTCTCCACCAACACTTTAATTCCTTATGATTGAAACTGGAGATAAAGCACAACAACATGAAGGTACTATGATCATTGCATTAATACAGCAGAACTATTTCTGTACTTCTGGAAGAAATGTACATATTTAACTGTAGGAGTAAACTGCGTCCTTTTGTTGACTGAATGAGACATGAAGGGAGACGGACACTTTAACTTTCTCATGACTCCCCTTCGCACCTCGAGACATGTGGCCGCTGTGCGTTTGATATCAGCTCAGGCTCCCGTCTCTTTTAGCACCTCCGCTCTGCTGTTAAACTACATTCCTCCCACCTCCAAAACCCAAAAATGTTCACTCGCACTAACCTGTTACCATTAGGCCATTCATCAACGTTCAACTGTCCAAACACGAGAGGTGTTAGGGGAGACAGCGCGGCCAGAGAGGGTTGGAAGAGTTCCAGTACTCTGGCTTGTGGAGATGATTTCCAGTTAGAGGACATAAAGTTATCAGGAAACCGTCAGGTAGACGTGAACAGAGATGTTCTGGGTTGCAAATGAATATTTTTGTCAAAAAAGCTGTAACTAAACAGTGCTTAATGCTCAGCTTACTTTGGATGTGCTGACTTAAAAGCCAACCCTATAGTGCAATATCTCTGACTTCCTGATGAATTTGAAGTTTTGTTTCCCGATGGAAACATTTGCTAAAGTTAGTCTGTGTGTAACTCTATCTATTTGAGCCTGAGCATCTTTGGCTGCAAGAGTCCATCAATGGTCATTGATGAAACACCTAAACACTCATCTCTGTGTATCAAAGTCACATATTTAGAAGATTTTTCCATTTAAATAATCCCTTTCTTTTTAACTCTACACTGTGGCTTCATGCAGATCATAGAGTTTCTCCACTCCCCAGTCACAGTAGCGTGTAAAACTACTGTACGCTACAGAGTGGCTGGTTGTAATATTGGATTAATTCAGTGATACATGTCAGAGCCAGTAACTGATTATGAAGGAGAGACATCAAACAGAATTGCTAAATGTTGACTTCCTAATGAGCCATATCCTCCACTATCAGAAATTCTTAGGAGAAAACACAAGCAGCCAAAATCAGACAGCCCTAAACCCTCACGCACTTAGTAGACATGTGTCTGGGAGGCTATGAGTGGAGATTAGAGTTGAGTCTATGTCAGTCTATCAAGTTTAACAAGCAGGTGGCCTGAAGTTCCTCTATAAATGGCTATCTTTACCTTTTCTCTGTGCCCCACTCCCACTATCTTCTGTTGTATACCAGTATTGTTGACATTTTTTGACCTCATGTGATTGGATAATTCCCAATGCGTATGTCCACAGCCACCCTTAACTCCATGTCCCCACTCTTGCACCACTCAGCAGCTCAGTAGTTGATGCTGGAGAGGGCAGCTCAAGTGTATCCACAATGTCAGGTTGGCACAGCTGAAATAAAAAAAAAACTCATTTTATGTAAGCAAAACTGATTCATAATAAAACCACATATAACATATATATATATTGATTGGTGATACCTTATGGTGTTACCAGTACTCAATCAAACCAAACACAGCTGCTTCACACCCTCCTGGTGATACATGGTTATAACACCTGTCAACTCATTTCATATACTTCACTCTGACAGTCAGTATTGCTGTAATCATTCCTAAAACGTGATACTGAGCATTAAAGATCCTTAATCAGTGTAAGTGATGGGGACAAAAGTCCTTTAGTTTAGGCACTAAAAGTAAAGTCAGGGTGCGTTCAAAAATAATGCCTTGGTTTATTCATCAAATAACATCATCCAAAGTGAGCAGAGAGGAATCTAAATCAAATCAATATTTCCTGTGAGCACTCCCTGCCTTTAAAAGTTCTCCTGCTCTAGGTAGGTGTTCCTAGCATCTGGGACATCTTGCTACCATCCTTCACTCTGCCTTAGTATCTAACTGCCCATGGTGGGAGGAGAAGCCACAGAGCTCTCAGTGGGGACCAGACCATCTGCTGCAGGGCTCCCTGTTCCTCTCGAGGCTGGAGATAGTTCTTTATGACTCTGGCTGGATGTTTGGGCTTATTGTCCTTCTGCACGATGAGTCTGGGACCAACCTTACACCTGCCTGATGGTGTCATTGTGTGTAGCAATCCAAATTACATTTCTGCACAGTACTGTATATTCCAAAGTATATCTGAACTTAAACTTTAGCAGTCTGAGAAGTGGAAGTTAAAATCTTTTAACTATGAAATTGCTTCATTTACATTCCCCACACAGTATTGCTTTGTTAAGCTGAAGTCAAAGTGCAGGAAAAAGAGTGGATTTTACACTAAACTATAACTTTTGCATACATGTTGTTTTGGCAGTTTAAGTTGGGTACTGGATGTGATTTTTTGCCAATGTTTTTTGATGAGCTGTGGCTCTGGGAATGGTAATATCAGTCAGCTGGTCCAGATTTAGACATCTCCACTAACTATTGGATAGATTACCATGAAATACTCCACACACATCCACGGTCCTCAGGCAATGAATCCTAACTATGCTATTGATCGCTTGACTTTTCCTTCCAATGCTACCAGCAGATCAAGATTATAATGTAGTCGTATCTCCACATCTATTTTATAGACAACTCTTGCACAGATGTCCCCAGTTCCTGGAATTCTAATGCCTTTCAATATGAATGCACTGTAATAATTGTTGGGGGTTACAGCATAGTCCTGTTTGCTTGAGAAGTTGTGGAGAGTCCGCTCTGTAAGGCTTTTTGCTGAAGTCACCTACATCACTCCCTGTTTTTCAGAAAACACCTAACAATCAGCAGATGATTAATGTGAGCTCAACCTATTCTAGGTGTTGAGGATCACTACTGGGCATGTTAAACAGAACTTAGTGCATCCAGAGGAAACTGTGTGAAGTGATACATGTCTTCAAGTAGTGTCACTTGAGTCAGTGTCAGTGGTCCTGAAGGGTAGAAAACATCTTAGAGATTTAAGTATGAAAGACGTGAGCTTATCGGACCTAGGCTAGAGCCTTCACCCGACTTTTACACCCAAATCTCAAACCAAACTGTCATCAGTTGCATTGCATTGGCGGTAATGTAGGTGCCATGGTTTTAATAACAGTACTGAAAATTTGACCATGCCAAGACGTTTTCTAAGAAACTTCCCTTCCCAGCTCACCAAGCTGCTCCTCCCTTACAGACACCCAGAAGGATCCATCCAGTAATGTGGAGGTTTTACTGGGGAGAGTGTGTTACTGGGCAGTAACCCAGTGGAGATCTGTGGGTTTATCCTCAGTGACAGGTTTCACACGCAGCTTGTGGGCCAAACCCACAAATAACAGCCAGGCGTCTTGTTTGCCATCATTCTCTGGCCTGTTTCAGATTACCGACTGGCTCTTTGAAGCTGGCTGATGGACAGGCAGGGTTTTCCCCTGCTTCTCTGCCAGAAAAAGATTGGGTCGTCCACAGCTCTGCCACCCACCGCATATCTTGACTGACCTCTGAATAAGACGCGTGCTTACTTAGGCATCTGATCAGAGAGCCGTTGGGAAGCTGTAACAAAAGGTCCAGTGTGAGGTATTTCCTGATTTCACAGTAAGGTATTTTCTGTAATACACACCCCAGTGTGTTGCCTTTAGAAAACTGCTGTTACCCCTTACCATTGTTTCATCAAAGGCCACGACTTAAAAGTTATAACACGCTATAAATAAGCTGACAGTCATTGACACTAATCTTATATCACAGTGGAGGCAACTCTGAGATTGTCAGAGGAAACTCATTTCATTGTTTCAAGTCCTTGATAGTCCTCTTGATATGTCTTTGATTTCATATATTTCCTGTGTTTAAAGCTCAACATATATGATCTGTTATCCATGTTAAAGACAGCCCATCGAATTCAATGAGGTGGAAGCTTCCCAGTCACACCAACTGTGAATGTTTTTGAGTGGAGTCCAAAATAAAGATAACATTATGAATAAAGTGTCAGATAGGGCTTTTCCACCAAGAAGCACCAGGTGCTAGTTCGGTGCTTAGTTGGTTCAAATCCTGTTCTTCCTAAGAACTTGTTTGCTTTTCCATTGGCCAGGAGCCAAGTTGGAGCCACACCATTGCGTCACTATAAAACGTCTATGCTAGTATCGATTACATAGCAGTTAAACAAATGCAATAAGTTGATGATAATATCTAAGTTTATCTTTATAAAGATGTTTATAAGGTCTTTATAAGGTGCTTAACAGTGTGTGCAAAACTTCTGTGTGTCTCAGGAGTCATTCCAATACATCTGTGATCGGACCAGGGACATCCTGGAGAAAAAGGACACAAATTACCACTTGTGTGTCCCTTTCCTCCGTTGATCATTGGTCACCATAACCCCGCCCCCAGCCCCTGATGTACTCAGTGCTTAGCTCTGGCCCAGCAAAGAGTTGGTGCTTACTAAGCACAATTTTTTAACACCTGGAGCCGGTGCTTAGGTGGTGGAAACACAAAGACCTGGTGCTAAGTCCGGCACTGGCTCCAAAGTAGCACTGGAACCAACTCGGTTTAAAAGGGGTAAGAGAGTGTGGGGGTGAAAGGTTGAGTTATGGGGCTCATATTAGAGCCCTAACATGGTCCACACTATTGTGAAATGCTGCAAATGCTGATACTTTGAGTTTAACCCTCTGAACCCCAAGCAGCTTCTGAGTGTTTTTGCTCCAGGAGGAGAAAGGATTTTTGTTTGTGCTTTATGACACAGTTAAAAAAAAATTAATTGCTTCATTTATTTTTACAGAAATTAAAGAACCTAAATATATATATTTAGCTTTTTCATTTTTAAAACTTCTACAAACTCAGTGTTTTTCAAACTACTCTGTGGATATTTCACAATGCTGATTGTATATCACCAAAAGTTGCTCCTCTGTATACCATTATGAGCCATGCTGCATTTACTTTACTGATCGAACTGAGTCAAACACTACATCTCAGTTGTGCCAAGGAGAGCAGATTGTTTTGGGGTTTTTTTGTTGGAAAATCCAACAATTCTTTCTGTTTTTACAGTTTCTGATAAATATAAAATATAAATGGTGTAATTTTGGTATTTTTTTTTATAAGGTAGCATAGCTGTCAAACATGATTGAAGGTTTTGTGGTTCCGAAAGTGAAGAATGATTTTCCACAGTGTTGCATTTTTGAGTGAGTCACCCAATAAATCTTCCTTCAACACAAGTGTGAGCTGCAGTCTGAATGATCTGTCTCAGAGCCGGCCCTACCCAATGTGGCGCCCTAAGCAAGCTTTTATATGGCGTCCCCCTCCATCAGCGATTTACATACGCTAACAAAATAAATCAAATAGCATTGTTTTGTAGTAGTATTAATTGGGCATTGCTTTACATTTGAATCAATGTGAGCTGAGTTAATAGTAATAACTAGTTTTAATATAACTAGATTGAAGGTGCCGATTTTGTGGCGCCCCCTGGAGGCCACGGCACCCTTAACACATAATCTTCATTCAGACAGGAAGTCTCCGTCCTTCCTCCATAAGCCATTCATAGGTCAGACATCGCATCAGCTGTGTTTTCAGTACTTCTTTCGTCAGTGCGGAGACACCATGGACGTTTTCTACTGTGGTCAGGGAAACACTTTGATTAACTTCATTTAGCGTCCTTCATGACTGATATTTTTTTTACTGCTGCTTAGAGGACATTCAGAGTATATTCACCGGGGAAGCCCACTTGTGTTGGGTATGTCTGAATGACGAATGAGGAACAGTAACGTAAAATGACCTCTGTTCGACTGACAGAATGCCGTCACTTTAACAGACTGATGAAGCAGCATTGTTGCTTATCTCATGTCTTAAAGTACTGTGGATTTATTAAGCTTTAACACAAACAAATGCTAAATCGGTTACGTCTGTTGTTTCGTGTTAGAAAAGAGGAATGCACAAAACATTGATCTATCAGCTTCTCATTTTTGGCGTGCACCAATTATAGAATGGCCACTGATGAAGGTGGCAGATCAGCTGACTCTAAATTAATCAACTAACATTAATTCTGTGAAGAACTTGGCGTCAGGCTTGAGCAAAACTTGGCCATTTGATTAAAACTTTGTGTTTGTGAGTGAAAAGAAATGACTGTGTCTTTGGCTCGCAGTAAGACCAACAGACACAGGACTGTCTGTGGTACATGAATCTTCTTGTCCCATCAGTTTAAGCAGCTGCAGTCATTCATATCCATCTCCTAACCTCTAACCCAAACCTTGACTCAAGAAATCCTGATCCACTCTCACCTTTTCTCCAAGATTTTTTAAACGTAACGCAACAGTGTATCGTAACCTTAACTCCTCAATGCCTAACCTTAATTGTCTTGAGTTCAAAGACTTGCTGCACCACTTTTATCCTACTCATCTGAACCTTCAATCAAGAAATCATGATCCAGCCTCTTCCACCTTTCCTTATGAGAGCAACACATGGTTTAGGGAGTGACATGCTCTGACCTTAACCAAGTGTTTTGGCTGCCTAAACCTAACCATACCCTCTTTAAGACCGATGGGAGCGCCCGCGATCCCCTTTGCGTATCTATTTTTCAATGCCAGTAGAATTGTAACCAAATAAGACAGAGCGATAGTTCTTTATGCATATAAAACCCGAGGAGTTACACTTTCATATCATCATCCAAGAGTGTCCCAGAGCGCTGTTTCCTTCCACTAATGTGTTTGCAGAAATCCAGTATAAGCACACACAACAAAAACATTATAATCTAGACTGCGGGTGTCACATCGCTAAGTTCCTACGTTGGAATACACTTCATCACATTGTGAGCATGAACCATCACGTGGTTCCAGACCCTCATGCTGTAGTGCCATTTTAAAAAATGGCACTACAGCATGTAAAAATGTAAAGATATGCTCTGGCTACTTGTTCTATTGTAGGTCATAAGGGGTGCAATGGAACAGATTTTTCAGAACTGTTCACTATGCTTGTCTTGTGATAAGGTTGTTTAAAACACTGACTGCAATGCAATGATGTGTGCAAAATGTATGTAATGTAGTGAGTGAAATGTATCTTCAATGCAGGCATCTAATCCACATTTCTCTCTGAGCTCTCAGTTGCCTCCTGCAGCCTTTATCAATACAACACATATGATCGAATGAAGTTTTAAAGACTGTGGGAGGTGGCTGAAAAGTCCAGAATGAATTAATGTTTCCAAAGACATCATGATTTTAAAAACTCAAATAAAGGGGTCTTGAAATGTGGAATGTCACTATAATTACAAGACTTAAAGTGTTTCTTAAACACAGATTGAAATTGGGCAAAGGTTGAGCAGCAAAACATGAACTTTTAGGAACTTTGGCTTTGGGAATTTATTGTTTTGTTGTATGAAGACATCACAGAGTCTATTTTTAGGCTTTGTGCTCTTATGTGACTTCATAATGAGCGCCACCTCCTCATGTTGACACGCTGCACAGCCCCTGCAGAGCTGCACATCACGGGTGGCACACATGTATCCTGAACCTGCTGCCCTCACTCACGGAAAGTTTTCTCTGGGACGTTCCTGCACTGTCATGGACCATTGAGCAATAAAAAGCCTGTAACCAAACCCAGAGTCTAATCCAGCCGGGACAATCGCTGGCAGAGGGCTGCTTCTCCACAGAGGCGAAGCCCTGCACACTGTCCCCACACAGGGCTGCATGGGAGGAGAGACCACATCAGTGGAGCACATCAAACCACAGCGCACTGGAATGATGTGGGAAGTCAAGGAAATCAGTGTCTGTAGCAGAATGTTCAATTGTAACTCAGATGTCATTGATGGTGCTGCTGGTTTGTTCATTACAAAGTTTATGTGGGGCTCCTCTGATGGTGCAACACACAGTATATTTCTAGCATATAATACATATGAGAAACCTTTATATAAACCAACAATGAAACCCAAGTTAGATATTTTTGTGCTTAATAAAGAGATTAAGTTGGTGTTGGGTTTTGTGATTGATAAAGAAGGATTTCAACCCTAAAATGTCACAAGGAGCTTCATCAGCCAGTGAAGAAACTTGAAGCAGCATTTTCCTGCACATAAAGTGCAATATCAAGGAAACCCCACCCACTGCTGGGTGTCACACTGAGTCCAAACGTGTCAAGGAGCAAATCATCTTGGAAACAGGCTGGGATGCATTAGAGCGCACCGGACTGTGGGCAGGCTTTTTCTAAGACAAAACACCCATAGAAAAAGCTAAAGTTGTGTAAGAGCTGTGACATTCAATGCCTTTTAGCGATTTAAAAAGATGCAGTTATTTTTACTCTCAAGGGCTCGGCAACGCGTAGAAGTGTAACCCCACCAGAGTCGTGCGTAAAAGTCGTTTTTCCTTTGGAGACCATGCGCAGCTTCTCAAAGCTGTGCGTCCCAGGAGAGGTGCCACAAACTTTTTCAACAAGAGTCGGAGATGCGGCCCCGAATGGGACTGTGCTGGTCGGACCCTCTCTGTTCCCAGCTATCGCCGTGTCCTCCAGAGGATCAACGGATCCATGTCTGGATGCCATCGCGGAGCCAAATATTCACACGTCGCCACCGGAGCAGTCTGCGATATTTTGTCGGCCTCCCGAAATTGTGGACAGCGACGAAGCCGTAGAGGATGACCCCAAAGTTTATTTGGAAGCCAGCGACCTTTGGAGACAGTTCCACAAATGCGGCACAGAAATGGTCATTACTAAATCCGGGAGGTAAATTTCTCAAATTTACGCATGAATGGAAAAGTTATCCGCGTTTGAATGAACGCACCTTTATGTCTTTATCTCTGCTTCTTCCCGCAGGCGCATGTTTCCTCCTCTCAAGGCCAGGTGCACCGGGATGGACAGAAAAGCCAAATACATTCTTCTGCTGGACATCGTGGCTGCTGATGACTGCAGATATAAATTTCATAATTCGCGTTGGATGGTGGCGGGGAAGGCGGACCCGGAGATGCCCAAACGCATGTACATCCACCCGGACAGTCCGGCCACGGGCGATCAGTGGATGTCCAAAGTGGTCAACTTCCACAAACTGAAACTCACCAACAACATATCTGACAAACATGGATTTGTAAGTTTTTAATTCAAGCACTTTTCTAAATACACATAGTGCTGTTAGGGAAGTTTTAAGGCGCGAAGTTTGTGGCCTTTTGGTCATATGAACAATGTGCAGAACACATACAGTGGCATATTCAGTGTAATTTTATGACTATATCATAAAACAAGACAACTGAGATTTTTTTTTTACATTATGTCTCAAAATGTAGAATAACTTCATTGTTATTTTTTATTTTCAGACAATCCTAAACTCGATGCACAAATACCAACCCAGATTTCACATAGTGAAGGCAAATGACATCCTGAAGCTGCCTTACAGCACCTTTAGGACGTATGTCTTCTCTGAGACAGACTTTATCGCAGTAACAGCTTACCAGAATGATAAGGTAAGACACTTCAGTATGTAAGTATATAATCATAATGAACACATGGCATTAAGGACTGTGTCACTTCTGTTCCAATGATCAGATCACACAACTGAAAATAGACAACAATCCTTTCGCAAAGGGATTCCGAGACACAGGAAACGGGAGGAGAGAAAAGAGGCAAGTTATCCGTTTTACTTACTCGTTCATTTAATTAGAAATCAGCGCTTTATTATTTCATTACAGTCTGCAAAGTGGTGCTTTATGGTGGTGGAGGTCCGATGCGCAGGACACTCTGAACACAGTCCAGCTTCAAGTAATATAACTTAGATTAAGTTTAAAATTCAGGCAACAGAATGACAACTTTATTTATCTTCAACAACAGCAGCAGCTAGAGCTGCTACTATAAATAATAATGATTATTATGAAACCTAATTCCTAATTTAATTATGTGATTTATTATATGTTTGTGTGTAAAATATTTAGTTATTAAAAATGTAGTGCAGTAAAAAATAATCTATTATTATTATTATTATCACAAATATAGTGGAGTAGTTGTTTAGTTACAGTAGTAAATATATTTATATGTATTTTTATTTTCTATTTTCATGATTTGAAGGTCCACAGCCATGATTTTGTCCCAATACTAAAACCAATGTCTTTATCAGTGGATTTGTTCTGCTAATATTTGTTCTGCTATAATTATTATTCTCTGCTGGAAATCAAATCCCAGTACTGATGGAGAACCGGAATCATTTATTTATTACCAGTAGTCAAATTTAAATAGATCTAAAATCTTTAACATCACCACCAAACTTTCACCAAGTTACAAAAATTCCCCAAACTAAATAAGCAGAATACTGACATGTGCTCCGTATTAGTAATAACATGGATGAGGAGCATTTTGTCCTTGACTCTAAAGACCTGAATGTATTTTTAAATTGTTATTTAGAAGCAGATTGTTGCTCCAGTAAACCAGTGATCTTGTTTTAATCAGTCTAGTTGAATGTACAGAATCATGCTGTGCTTTACATTAAAGAACCAGAGGTTTCCATAAAAATGATGTCATTCATTTTCATAATAATCCCTCTTGGCAGGATGGAACATTAGTGATATATTGGATCAAAAGGCTTCACATATAAGATACGCTGTGTATCTAACCCTGTAAAAAAGCTTCTGGATCCCGTAGAATCAGGCCAGGTTTACACATCAAGAGTGATGTCAGCTCAGAATAAAGTTTAATTCAACATTTATCATATTTAAATCGATGGTCATTAAGCAGCACAAATGCTTCTTTCCATGTATGACCTGCAGAATAATTCTGAAATTGTGATTTGTACCAGCAGCACACAGTAAAACATAATGAGCTGTTTAAACTTAAAAACATGAGTGAACGGGCTGCCTTGCAATTTGTCATTAAATCAAATCCATTCTTTTGCCGTTCAGTGTCATGCTGATTAAATACTGCATGCTGTGTAAATCCTTGTCTTAGTTTGTTTGATTTACATTTGTCAGTTTATCGAAGCCCTTAATTAACATAGATGGTTGTATAAATTTAATGTTGGTTCATTTTTTCAGAATGAAGGATTAGTTTTTATTTAACATGAAGAACTTCCAGCTGCTGCTGCTGTTGGGGACATTTTGTACCAGAGCCTGCAGTACAAAGACAACATGCTGCTCCAAGTAACACTGTTACTCATGTGTTCAGGTTTAGGGACTGTAGCGCCACATTATGTAATAACGCCGCATTATGTAATAATGTAATACATGTTCACCTCATTATGTAATAATGTAATACATTTTCACCTCATTATGTAATAACACTGCATTTTGTAATAATCTGCCGCATTTTGTAATAAAATTCTTGAACGCAATATGTAATAAACTTTGCCGCATTTTGTAATAAGTTGTTACATAATGCATCAGTTATTACAAAATGCAGGTGTTGCAGTTTTTTATGAAGAAAATGTAATAATTTGGTGCATTATGTAACAACTTATTACAAAATGCAGCAAAGTTTATTACATATTGCGTTCAAGAATTTTATTTTATATTTTATTATTACATAATGAGGTGTTATTACATAATGCAGCGCTACAGGGACTGAATTCAAAACTAAGCGTCATCATTCTTTGCATTATTTTCAGCATCATGACAAGAAATAACCTGGACTTCTCATCACATGCATTAAAGACACTACAAGTT
>OMNN01093303.1:0-11385 GCA_900302755.1 Chromis chromis | reverse complement strand
AACGCGTATCTGTAAACTGTGGCAGGAAACATCCAGAGAAAACCCATGAATGGAACCTTCCTGCTGTGAGGCCACTGCTCTGACCAAGTAAAATGCACCGTCAGTCGGTTCTATTGACGCCCTGCTGCCCTCACAGAGAACCACACTGTTGTTCTCTTTGTTAGCACAAAACTCACAGTCCTGCTACAGAACTGAAAGACGACATGGAAGCGTTTTGGATGGAAAATGAAGCTCATCACTTGAACGAGGCAGCAGAGGCACCGTGAACGTGTTTGGGTCATTCCACCTCAATTCACTAAATAAAATAAAAAGTTCTGACCATCTCATATTTGTCTGATTTTTTTTCTGTTGTCTTGTTCCCAGGTGTTTATAAATTTATAGAGAGGGATCGTCATGTTGATGTTTGCATTGTTTTCTTCACTCCAATCTGTGGATCAATGTTTGAAGAGCCGTAACTTGAGAAACAATGTAGAGAGAGTCCTGAAATTTTGCAGGCTCCATATGTACATATGGTCTTTAATGGTACAACCCTGCTTTGATAGAATAATACAAACCAGTTATACGGTGGTGCAAATTTGGTCAAAAATTCAAATGTTTCTAATATTCCACCAATCATAAAACCTTTATTGTTCAGCTTAAGAGGCAGTTTTCCCCCCTGTGATTGGCACCAATAGATAAAATAAAACTTTATGAGGAAAAATATATTAAAATGTAATTTTTTGCATATATGGTCAATATTAGGACAACCATTAAGCAGGTTTGATGAAACCACTCCAATAGTGTTCCAACCGGAAGAGTTCTATGATATTGATACTGGTATAAAAGAAAAGTAATGGTTTTCCAACTCATAGTGCTTCAAATAATGTTAATAAAATCTTAAATAATGCAAAAATTGACATGACCCCACCCCTCTAAGAATTTTTATCTCAGAAATTAATATTAAATACGACCCCAGATTTTACACATGGTCAACTCAATCAATATTCACCACTTTAAATAAAAATCGGTCAGACTGAAGATGGTCAAGCGTGGGGCATTCGGTGAACTGAGGCGAAATGACTCGTTCATTCTGTTATCTGGATCTGCGCTCAAACTACAAGGTTACAATTTTATTTAGCAGATGCTTTTATCCGGGGTCAGCCCTATGTTCCAACAAACAAATGGTCCCACATCCCTATGTTCCCACAACCAAATGGTCCCACATCCCTATGTTCCCACAACCAAATGGTCCCACAGCCCTATGTTGGAAGCTAGCTCTCCCCTTCAAACCGCCAGCCACGGGCTTGAGTGGCGAACCCCTAACTACCAGGGGTAGAAATGTGGGAACTGTGGGAACATAGGGCCTAATTTTGAAAAAAAAAAAATCTTAGAAATGTGGGAATACAGGGCTGTGGGAACCTAGACACGCTCCCCTTCTATCCAAAGCGACGTACATAGGTAGGTAGGTGGGGCAGCATTAAGGACCTTGTCTAAGGGTCCTCACTGGATACCTGCGCCCTGACCGGGATTTGAACCACCAATCTCCCATGCCAAGGTCTGCGGTGTTAGTCACTGAGCTATCCAGCTTACGTGAACTTACTTGAATTAAAAAATGTTCAGCTCAAGTCTCTTATTTTTAACTTGCACATTGGGTTGTGGTTTGCGTTTTTGTGCCGCTAACATCGCAGACATTCATCGTACAGACGTGTTGAGACGCTGTTGTCACACAGTGTGTCGGGGCTTCAAGAGATGCACCAGGAGTAAGACAACAATCCGTACTTAAATTAGAATTTTGTCCAGTAAACCTCAACTTCCAGTGTGAAACATTCAATTTGTGACCAATTAGACGTGAATCCTTCACTCTGTGCTCCTTCACAGGAAATATTAAGACACATTCAGTGCAAAGTCTGAAGCATCACACTAAGATTTTTGGCATCTGATCGACAGTAAGGCAGTAATCTAATCAACGCTTCTGACTGAAAGGTTTCACATCACAGAGAGACGGCAGGAAATATCCGACTAAATCAGAGATGCTTTTCACGGAGCTGCGGACAGATTTTAAGTTTTAGTTCGGCAAACATTTCTCAGAAGCAGAGCGGAAATAATTCAATAATTAAAATATTTAAACCTCAAGACAATAAAATAATTTGAACCTTGCATCTAACTGTTAAACTGGAATTACAAAGAGTTAGCATGGTTAGCTTTGGCTTAAAAGAACTGTTGATGAAACCATTAGTTTAACTGTAAAGTAAACCTTATTAACTGCAGTAGACAAACACCAGAAAGGTAATTCAGGTCAACATGTCTGAAGATTCTCAGTCATCCAGGTCATGGTTATCCTCGTAGTTTCAATCGTAGCATCTGGACTTGCTTGGTCCAGATGCTACGATTGAGACTACGAGGATAATTCAGGTCAAAGACACCAAAAAAATAACTTAATCTGAGCAACAAGAAAATTCTTTTTTAGCTTCAGCTGAATTTTCAGGTCAGAAATGTTTGTAGAACTAAAAGTGCATTTGAATCCGTCGCTGCTGATACTCTGACTGAGTTACATGTGAGGAAATCCGTCTGCACAGATTAATAGAGTCACTAAATGGAAGCACTACGACATGCGGGGATACGGTGCAGGCCAGGAGAGGTATTCGTAAATGTATTTTGTGCTTTAACAGTCAAAGACATCTGTATGATGACACACGTGCTGTGAGCTAGCTAGTATTTTCACTATATTTAAGCATGTGCCTTTATTTAGCTGATATGACGAAGACATGCTGGTTTTATTTTAACATATTTCAGCTTTGATTCTGAACGTGAGATGCATTTTTTCCAAAAAATCTGTGCATATGTTTTTTATTTGTGTTCATCAGTTCAAACGTACAGTTTTTAATCAATATATGTATTTTATTAATCCATGCAGACAGATTTCCACACCTGTAGTTTGTCTTCCATCCGATCTCCTGTGGGGTTTAATTTGGACACTGCTCTCTCTCTTTCTTTTTGGCATCATTCAAAACCAATGTGCTTTTTGAGTGCAGGGTGGATAGAAAATTCAATTTGAATTCACCCATTTTTTTTTGTTTTTTTCTTTCTTTTAAAGCACCAAAGACAGCGGCACTGGTCCTGTCTGTTAGAAAAATTTAACAGCATTTTGTAGTGAAGCAGGATTTAATGCTGAGGTTAAAAGCGAATTGATTTCCCAGCAGACAGTGAGGCTGTTTTCTAAACTGTGGAGAGTTAATGTGATGCTTCATGGGAGTTACTGAGACACCCAGACAAGGAAAAACCACTTCAGCAAAACCTAATGGTAACTTTACCATTTCTATAATAAATCAATGGCACAGTCTTTGTAACACAGCAGTGAAATCACTGTTTGAAGGATAATGTTGGTGCTATTCTATATTTTTCTTATCGTCAATAACTCCCAGACGTAAACCATCAGTGTGTCTCTCATTACTTTAATCCTCTCAACTCCAAACCTGCAGATTTTAACCTTTAAATCACCTCAGAACTTGTAGTTTCTGCTCACTGCTGTTACTTACTGAACTTTACTCAAACAGGAGGAAAATGTGCATTTTCAAGTTTGATGCTTGTATCACATTTTGAAAGATAGTTTAACTTATCTGCTGCACTATTTTTGCTAACTGCACTAAATGCCATTTAATCACCACTGACTGTGCACATGGAGTTTTCTGACAATAAGAAAAATACACATTAGCACCACGTTATTTTTTAACCAGAGAAAGATTCAGCACTTATTCTTGGTTTTTGTGTTTGTTTGCATTGTTAGCATGCTAACATTTTCTTTTCCACTGTCTCACTTAATTTGTTTTTAGCATGCTATTTGTTTTTTAGCCCCTGAGTAACGTTTTAGCATGCTAACAACGTCATTAGCTTCATGCAGGTGTTTTTTTTTTTTGTTTAATCTGACAAATATTAGTTTGATAATGTTTGTTAGCACACCAGAATAGTTGCACATTGACATTTTAGTGTGCTAGCTAGAGTTAGCATTGGAAGCTAACAGGGCTGTACGGCTGGACATTTAAGAAAAGTGATTTAACCCTCTGAACCCCAAAACCCGCCGGCGGGTTTAGAAGGCATGTTGTCTTTTGAAAATAATTAAAATTGCACCACTTTTCAGGTAAGAACTGTAAAACAAAGAATTAGCAAATTTTTTAACCTTCTAAATGAACATATCACCTGTGACGTTTAGGTGAGAAACTTAATCAGAGCTTAAAATTATTTCAGAAAATTATTCTTCATGTCTCAAATAAAATTAAAAAAATCAGCAAAAATAAAGTTTGATCTAACAAGAATAAAATCAAGAATAAAAAAATAACTGCCGAACTGCAGGCTGTGTTTCCACAGAGCAGAGAGGAAGCAATTAAAATGTAAATAGGTAAATATCTATAATATGTGGAGCCTCCATTTTTTCCAGTGTTGGTAACAGCTGTGGACACTTGATTCCAGGTGTTTTCAACTTTTGTAAAATAAATAATCAAAGAAATTCTATTTTTTTGCTATTGGATATAATGCACATAGAAGACATTTCAGAGTTCTCTCTCTCTACTTCTAGTCATGGTTGTGCTGTTTCCATAGAGGTACAGGATTTTATATTGCAGTAAAAAAAATTAGCTCACAGTGAGAAAAAAATTAGCAGTAGCAAATAAAAATCCCAGAAGCTGCTCAGAGTTCAGAGGGTTAAAAAAAAGAGTTTGTAATACGTCCGTGGTCCAAACTGGTTTTACTGAGTTTGAGGAATTTTCAGAGTAAAACTAAAAAATTGGAATGGATAGGACGTTTGTTAACAACTCGAGCAAATGAAGCTGTAAACCACTGAGGAGATAAACAAAGAGGCGACTCAGAGACACCGAAGCTGCTGTCAGACCTGCGAGAGGGAATTCATCTAGTTTGATTTATGGCACACATCAGGAGGAAGGCGCTGTCATTTTAAAACTAACGCAGCTTAAAGTTTACTAAAAAGCTTATAAGGTGAGAAGCAGCAGCAATGATGACAAAATGTTAATAATAAGACAACAACAGTATGTGACTGATTGTTTGCACCGCAGTGTCATTCACTCATGATGTGTTTGGGTAAAATACACATGACACTGAGCACCTTTAACATGAAAACGTGACCGTAGAGGTTTGACAGGATTCAATGAGGAATATAAAAGTAATACTTTAACTACTCTCCTGCTTCAGGTTTTCACCGTGATGATCAGGGATGTTTATGTCTCAGATAGTTGGAAACTGGTCCTGGATCAGCGCTTCCGTTACCTCTGCAGCTATCATCCAATCAGGCTGATTATCAAGGTGGTTGCTGGGCAGAAAAATGGACACAGCAAACTGCCGACTCAGCCGTCTGGTTCCTTCATGACGGATGTTTTTCTACACTGAAGCACCTGGAGGGGAAGGAGAGCAGGATGTTGCAGGAGATAAGGAAGAGAGAGTGGAGAGAAAGTTAGACTCCCAGCCCAGCAGAGATAATTCGTATCATCTGACTCACATGTGGTTCACCGTGAGAAAAAAAATCAGCATATTCTGCCGATCAGTTCCAGTTAAACTGCTGATTAGCACCGTTAGCATCGATAGCATTCCTCAGTAAAACCACTGTTCCACTGTTTTTATCATATACAGCACTTCAGACACTGTTGTGTTATGTATATGTGTTAAAATAATATGTTATTTTACTGCATATATAGACAAATCAATCAAGTTTATGTTTCTTTTTCCTGCACATTAATTCACTGAGGTTGCAAACCTGTAAGATGGTCTTTCAGATCAACGTGGAAACATCTCATAGTTCTGTATGATAATTAAGGAAATACATTTACTGACAACATTACTGGCTTTCAACTTCAACTTTTAACTCCCTGTCGAGGCCCCACTGTCTGAACACCTCGGATTTAGGAAATGTTGCTGTGCAGGAACTTCATACATTGATGCCACGAGAACTGATACTTGGGTTGATGCTAGGCTGCTGCAGGTTCTGTGAGGATCTGAGTATACTGCGAAAAATGGAGATATTTACTGTTGGAGTCAATTTCTCAGTAAGAATCAACTAATTATTGATTTTTTATAACAATTGTACTAGAATTCTACCTGAAAGTCTGCACATATAGAAATTTAAGCTTTTTTTTTACATTTTTATATTTCTATACTTGATGCAATTGTATATACATTAGTATTCTTCATGTGCTTTGTGTTACAGACTGTGTGTCAGGATGGACATCAGCAGGATCAGCTGACTGCTGTAACATTCAGCTAATGCAGCTAATGATATACTTAAAAGATGGCGCCGCAGACGGCCGCCTCGGTGTGTTGGTGCGCATTGTTTTGTCTCTTTTTGTCTTTTAAACCTGTATTTTGCTACTTACTTGACTAACAGTTTGTCTGTACATAAGTTTGCAAGCAAACACTTCTGCCTTTTTATATTCTTAATATTATTTTATTTTCGCTATCTGCCATTTTAACTGTTTTGCACCAATAGACAAGGACAAATTCCTTGTAATGTAAAAAATACTTGGCAATAAATCTGATTCTGATCCTTTAAATAGTCTGACTGAATAACTGAATAAGCATCCATGAGTTGTAGCTGCTCTCCACACACAGCGTTCACAAAGGCTAACATTAGCAGGTTTAGGCTAACACAGAGATGATTTATAACGTTGAGATTCTGGTATCATGGCGTCTCTGCTACACACTGAAGTAAATGAAATCATCCAAACATCTGCAACAAATGTGAGATCATGCAACTTTGGAGCAGACTCGTGAAATTATCTTAAAAGCATAATAAAACGATGAACTGTGAAACTGTGAAGTTCTTAATGTGCATGACTGATTGTATTTTTATTTTCCAGACAGACTAGACTAGCATCACATTCATGATGCTAAGCACAAATACAGCTGTTCTGTTGTTTAAAGCTCTCTGTGGACACATTTAGCTTCATCAGATGTAGAAACGCAGGTTAACGACTCCCTGAAGTTATTATATAAGCTCTTCTGAGTAAAATGTCCCAGATTTCTTGAGTTCTTCTGGATGGATTGAAGCAGAATTATTTATTTATTTATTTTCGTCAGACTGAAAATGAAGTTCTTTGTTTATCAAAGCTGTGGGTGCACGAGGAGTGTGACGTTAGCAGCGGCTGAGTCACACTTATAGTCACACCTACATTAATGATCAGATAATGAAAAATTAGAGGACATTCTTACACCCACAGCGATAACAAGGTCCACAGTCTGACCACAGCTGTGTGTTGGTTCCTCATTCATAATGACTGAAGATAAAAGAAGCAGCAATGTTTTATAATATCAGCATATCAGAATCATGGATATTAAAATCACCACAAAGAGCAGCTTCTGATGAGAGCAGATACGAATTTAGGGAGTACTGTCATAAAGGGAATAGATTAGCAGCCTTCCAGGATTGATTCATTAATATTCTGGCAGCAGGTGGAGTAGATAACCTGTAAAAACACCCCCACGTTTTCACAGCTTCTGAGTGAAACTTATTCAATGTTTACTGAATGTTTACTGGGAGTTAACTTCAAAGTAACTGATGTCAGACTGATAAAACACAACAGGAGACACAGAACGCTGGATGCAAAATGATTACTAAGAGGCACAAAACAACCACAAACAGATGCAAAATGATGAACTGCAATGACTTTGACTCAATGCAAAGAGAGATTAAGCCACTTCTTAGACACAAAAAAGGACCACTAGATGCACAATGGCCACAAAGAGACACTAACCAGTTGGGAAAAAAAGAGGCAAAATGAACACAAATAAATGCAAAAGACATACAAAAAACACACTAAATTACTCAAAACAAATACGAAGAGGCATGAAATGGTGACAAAGACATAAAAAACAGAAAAAGAATCAAATGGAGCATAGAATGAAAGAACCAAATACAAATAGACACAAAATGAACACTAACTGATGCTGATTCAATGCAAACCCACCTCTGAGACCAGTAGATGCAAAATGGCCACAAAACAACCACAAAGAGATGCAAGCCAATAAAAACGAGGTAAAATGAACACAAATAAAAGCAAAAGACACACAAACACACAAAACAAATACGAAGAGCCAGGAAAACAGCAGGAAGGGAGACAAACGGCTACAAAGACTTACAAGCAGTGCACAAAAAGACGAAATGGAGTACAGAGAGATAGAACCAAATACAAATGGACACAAAATGAACCCTAACTGATGCTGATTCAGTGCAAACCCAGATAAAACCACCTTTGAGACCAGTAGATGCAAAATGGCCACAAAACAACCACAAAGAAGTGCAAGCCAAATGACCAGAAAGTGATCAAAACGGACTAAAAGACACAAAATGAATACAAATGAATGCAAAACCAATGCAATCGGAGACAACACAACCACAAAGATACTCAAAATGACTCAAAACAAATACCACGAGTGACAGAGATGCTCAAAAAGAGCTGTGAAAAGACGCAAATGGAGCAACGAGAGACAGAAACTGACTTACATCACGTCAAACAGATACAACAACAACAAAGAGACAATACAGAGAGCCACAAAATGATGACAGAGCAGCAAACAACTACAGAGATGTGCAAAAAGAACAGCAATAGATGGAAACTGACCACAAAGACACACAGAACGACTACTAGATGCAAAAAAAGAAACACAAATTAATAAAAAAGAGATGCAACACACGTTCCCTTACTCAAAACACAGAGATCTCACCTTGAGGGTGAGTAAAAGTCAATGTACTCGTGTGAAACTTTGTTTATAATGTGAGTTTGACAAATGTGTAACAGCTGCAACTTTCTGGGGTTATGTAAGTCTATGTGGGCTGAACCCTGGTTTAAACGTGATGTAATAACAAACTATTTTCAGATAAAGAGAAAAGGCCTTGTGCTGTCAGCTGGTAGCAGATTCTTTCCGTTTTTGCTGTCGGACCAGTAAACAGAAACACCCTGCATGAGGCTGTAAGCAGCAGTTATTACAAACTCCTGCATTCTGTGCTGCCACTGAAATGTCTTGCTGTGATTTACAGACATTAGTGGATGTTTAAAGCTGTTCGTTTTCTGATATTTCCATGAATGTACAGCTTGTTGTGTCCAGAAGGAGACGAGGACTTTGCGCCGTCTTTTTCTAGAACACAGGACATGAAGCAGCGGATGCAGGAGGGACCTACCAGACTGACGGCCACAGGCAACACTGTAGGACGTCCACAGATTAACAGCCATCAGGAACGTCGCTATGAAGCCAAACACCTGCAGACACACACAGAACAGACTCCAGGTTGGAATGACAACACTTACAATCAATCAGACTTCTTACATACACCACTTTTCATAGATGAAATACCACAAGTTATTTAACTCTTTCCAGACTCATTTTTGGCCACACTTTTTTAGCTGTAATCGCGCAGCCTCACAGTCCTCGGAGCTCCCCGGTTATCCCAGCGTCTGTTCGGTTTACATACCGATCCGGCCACCAGCGCCGACACTCCCCCGCTCTTCACCGAGGCGACGATGGATGCGATGAAGAGGAGGACGCACCCCACGGAGTAATGGAAGAACTCCTGAAACGACAGAAACAGGATTTATCTGACAGCTGGAGAGGCAGAAGATTTCTAATCAGCCTCTCAGACCGTCTGATGAATCTGTAGTTCTGGGAGTGTTTTTGTGTTGAGCTCTGGTCGTTCCTTCACTTTAAACAACTTCAAGATGCTTCTGATTGAGCAACTTGATTCTACAGCAGAGGAGGCTCCATTTTCAGGGCCGCAGCTGTTGGAACCTTGTTTTTCATCAACTCTATGTTGGTCCGGGTAACATGGCGACTATTGGTTTACTCCAAAGGCAAGCTTTTCTCGCCCACAGACACTTGGCCAGTGGAATAAACCTTGAGTGGAATAAACCTTTAGAGCCATAAAAACAATAACTCATTTGTTAGAAAGTAGAAATAGCACTTAAAATGAAAATTTGTGAGTTAAAAAGTACTATTTTGACAGAATAAACTTTTAAAACTTTAAGTACTTGGACTGAAATCAGGATTTTGTGTGGAATAAATCTTCAGAACAAGTCAACTGTTAGAAAGTAGAGTTTTGGATGGAATAAGGACTTTAAATGATACTATTTTGATGGAATAAACCTTTAAAACCATAAATCAACTGTTAGAAAGTAGAATTTTGGGTGGATCAAACCATTTAAACCAAAACCTGCTTGTTAGAACGTACTATTTTGGGTGGAATAAACTTATAAATCCATAAGTTATTTGTTAGAAAGTAGAATTTTTTTGGGAAAAACTTTAAAGCCATAACTTGCTACTATTTTTGTGATATAAACCTTTAATACGATAAGTACTTGGACAAAAAGCAGTATTTTGCATGGAACACACTTTTAAAACTATAACTCATTCGTTAAAAGGTACAATTTTGGTGGACTACAACCTCTGAAACCAGAATTTGCTAGTCAGAAAGTGATATTTTGGTGGAATAAACCTTTAAGATAATAAGTACTTGGACAGAAAGTAGAATTTTGTATGGGGTACCCTTAAAACAATAACTCATTTGTCAGAAAGTAGAATTTTGGGTGGAATAAACCTTTGAAACAATAACTCTTTTTTATTCTTGAGTGGAGTAAAACCTTCAAAAACACAACTTAGAAAGTACTATTGTTGTGGAATGAACCTTCAAAACTACAAGTTGCACGCTTCAGCGATTAACTCAACTTGGTCCACGTCTGACAGCAAGCTTAAAGGAAACCTGTGGGTGTGAAAATACATATAAGGAAGTGCTGCTTGATTATAAACTGAACTGACACCTGCAGATTTCACTTTTTGAACACTCTAAATTTACATTCTGGGTAAAACATCATGTAGGTTCCTGTTATATCACACTGAGAATCAAATAGTCATGTCTTCACTGCAGAAGTTCAAATGCAGAGGAAATGTGATGAGATTATAGTTCTGAGAGGCCAAATGATGCATTTTTATTATTCTAGACTCGCCATCAGAGGTTAGCTGATGCAAGTTTTTATTCTAGACTCACCATCAGAGGTCAGTTGATGCAGGTTTTCATTCTAGACTCACCATCAGAGGCCAGCTGATGCAGGTTTGTATTCTAGACTCACCATCAAAGGTCAGCTGATGCAGGTTTTTATTCTAGACTCACCTTCAGAGGCCAGTTGATGCAGGTTTTTATTCTAGACTCACCATCAGAGGTCAGCTGATGCAGGTTTTTATTCTAGACTCACCTTCAGAGGCCAGTGATGCAGGTTTTTATTCTAGACTCACCATCAGAGGTCAGCTGATGCAAGTTTTTATTCTAGACTCACCATCAAAGGTCAGCTGATGCAGGTTTTTGCTCTAGACTCACCATCAGAGGTCAGTTGATGCAGGTTTTTATTCTAGACTCAACATCAG
>OMNN01093298.1:0-13837 GCA_900302755.1 Chromis chromis | reverse complement strand
ACCTGAAATTCAAGATGGCTGCCATTTTTTTTTCAAGATGGCCACCATAATCAATACCAAAATATTACTTTTGCCAATAAATATACACAGACTTACCCAATATGGATGATTCTGGTACCGAATCATACATTTTAGACCATGCAGAATCTGGTTTTTGGACTTCTGAATCACTAAGAAGCTTATTTTTACCTTATTTGGATCAAAATTACAGAACTGTGGTTAATCTACATAATGCTATAGTAGTGCAGTAGGTCTTAGGGTTAGGGTTAAATAGAAATACGTGTTGTAGATGTATCACTCTTAATAAAATGTTGTTTCATATCATTGCAGATGCCGTATCCCCTGTTAATTTTTCACTGTTTTGGGCTACAAATGGTAGAAAGAAGCTCCAAAGAGATCTTAAAGTTGTATTTTTGGATTCCTCATACTTGAGAACCTACTTTTTAACACCAAGATCAACTAAATCGATTACTGTAGTGAGAATCTGTGGTAAAATAGGCAATTTATATGCAAAAATGAAATGTTGAATTTCAGGTGGCCAGCGTATTTTTTCAAAAACGTAACCCCTAAGGCAAGGGTGTCAAATCCTGGTCCTCGAGGGCCCCTCTCCTGCATGTTTTAGATGTTTCCCTCTTCCAGCATGCCTGATTCACATGATCAGGATCGATATGAGGCTTCTGCAGAGCTTGATAATGAGCTGATCATTTGAATCAGGTGTGTTGGAAGAGGGAAACATCTGAAATATGCAGGATAATGGCCCTCGAGGTCCAGGATTGGGCACCCCTGCCCTAAGGAGTATTTGTGCCAAGTTTGATGCTTGTATCTCATGTTGAAAGATAGTCTCACTCATCTGCTGCACTATAATGACATTTATTAATGAAATCATCCAAAAATAAATGTATTTTATTCATTATTATCATTAAAATACTTGAAAAATTAGCTTAATTATTTAAAACTGTTGCAAAAATCTGACAAATATCTAAAATCAAACCTTGAATAACATTAGTTTGATGTTTTCTGGGAGGTTTCATGTCACATTATTCATCCTTATTCCACTTTGCAGATGTGAAGCTGCACATTTCAACCCCCAGCGAGTAAACAGTTGTTTGTGCACTAAGAAAAAAGAAAAGAAAAAAAACATGATACATGATATATTTAGAGAAATAATTTCAGCCTCCTCTCTCAGGGATTGAAAAAAAATCTATGGTGATGAATGCGGCGCCAGTGGAGGCCTTTTCCATTTCCAGCTGCATCGGTCACGCCGGTGACGCTGCACCGATCCCCCCCCTCCAAATCCATACAGTGCAATGAATATGCTTCAGATAGCTGTGTAAGTTTCACCCTCTATTTATTTTCCGTGTTACTGGCAGAGGGTTTGAAAGGATTATCAACACCCACTTTGTATCGACTGTGCCAATAAGATGGATGCAGAAATCAGCGGCTCGGTTACAGTAATGAAAAATGAGACCCGAAAAAAATAAATAAAAATAAGATTCTGTTTTGAACGTTGTGACTCCACAATGAACAAATTGGGTGTTAAATTAAAAGAGAGAGAGAGAAAAAAGAATCCAGCTCACGGTGGCTGGATTTCACAGTCTGTATAGCTCAGTTTATTACTTTATGTAATTACCTGCTGCATGTTCACACTGTATGATTCGATATTGATTGTGATCAGTGGCGGCTGCTGACTCGAAAAATAGGAGGAGAGGCCAGCCCTCAGCGTCGTGTTATTTTACACCGGTTGGCTACTTATCTCTAATTTCTTATGTTCAATGAAAAACGAAGCAGTAAAACGAATTTCTTTAAGACGATCTCTGCGTGTTCGGAATGAAAATGAAGCTTCAGGCTGCATTTCAGCCTCCTTTTAATCAAACGGCACATCTGGATGTTTCTGCAGGAGGTTTGCTGAGCTCTGGTCCGACGATACGACTGTTCTAAGGTCAACATAATGCCAAAGAAGGTTAAAGCAATACAGATTTTAAATTTAGATGTTATTTATAGTTTGGATAATTTAGAGAATTTGAAAAGAATAAAAGACCAAATTAGACATTATTTAGACATTTTCATTCAAAGTCAACGTGTGAAATAGTACTTTTTTAATGTATATTTACTAGATATTATCTGTAATTCACTATTTACCATTTTCTCCTTAATATAAATAATTTTTCTTTCAAATAATGGTAAATATCTGTAAAATAACAGTTTTTTTTTTTGTTGCTGATTTCAATGCAGTAAAAATAGTGTAATTTTACAGCCAAACATAGTAAATGACTGTTTGTAAAAATACTAATTACTGATGTGGACATTATTTGACGTTTTAGCCTGGTTTTTGTTTGTTTGTTTTTTTTACAGTTAACATGTAAGTTAATACCTTTTTTCTGTGATTTTGCTAAATATTATTAGTAAGTAGGGGTGGGACAAAATATCGATACAGTGATATATCGTCGTCCCTCCTCGTGCGATTTGAGTATCGATACGCTGGCGCCAAATATGGATACTTTAATTAATATAATAAGGCACAAGTACGGGACTGTTGTGCTGCAATGCATTATGGGAGTTTGGGGTTTTATTCATGTTTTTGCACCATGAGTGAGAAGGGTAGCGGGGTTGATGGATACCTGCCACTGTTTGTATGTTGGTGTTATATTGTGGGTGCAAATAAAAGCAACCACAAGTTGGCATAGAAGACAAAAGCTCTGGCTCAAGCGTCTTCCTTCCACGCTGCTCATTACATGATGTACAATTATGTGATTATCTTGCAATATATCGATTATCGCGATAGTATCGATATTGTGAGCCATGTATCGATATCCATATCGTATCGTGAGGTACCCTGTCATTCCCACCCCTAGTAGTAAGTTAGCAAAGAATGTGAAATAATTGTTCAAAAAAATTGTAAAATAAAGATTTAAAAAAAATAATTAAATACAGTAAAATAAAGTGTAATTTACAGTGTAACATTGTAGAAAATTGATTTCTGTTTCTTTGTAATTTTACTAGATATTATCTGTAATTTAGTAAAACAAGGAAAATCTGTAAAAGTACAGTAAATTGTTCTAAAAATTAGTCAGTTAAAAAGTAAAAAAAACTGTTTTCATTCTTTATATATGTAATTTTTCTTGAAATAATTATTAAAAAATACAGTTAAAAACTTAAAACAGTTAAAACAATTATTTTGCATTTTTTAATTCTTAATATACATAATTTTTCTATCAAATAACAGCAAATATTTGTAAAATAAAGATATTTTTGCTGATTTAAATACAATAAAAAAAAAGTGTAATTTTACAAGATATCTATAATTTCTTCTGGTGCAGCAAACCTTATTTATTTCATTTTGTATGTGGTTTATTTGCAGCGTTTTATATCTGAAAAAGTTGCTAATTAGACAGTAGAATTGAACAAACATTACTTTTTTCTCCACCTGGATCAAATATTAAATAAGAGCACGTCAGTCCATCTCAAATCATCAAATATTTACAACAGTTTCTGCTCGACCGTCTCTGATTTGCCTGAAAGTTTTATAAGATAAAAGGTTGATATTTATAGGCTGTTTGGACATCAATATCTCAGGAACTATTAAAGATAAAAAATGGATTATTGAAGTTGGAGATCTTCGAAATGGCTCCAAATGGAAGTAAAAAATACATTTCATGTCGTATACTTCTGTAAATGTCTTCTCTGACCTTTGACTGCCTCCATCAGTCCATCAGCCAATACCAGCATCCGCTGCACGCTAAGGCTGAATAATTAATTGATTTCAAATCGAAATCACAGTTTGAAGCGATGCAATTAACAAACCGCAAAGTCTGCAACTCTGGATATATGTACTAACGTAAGATATGCTTCATTGTCTTCAAAGGGAACTTTGCCCTGAGCAGCAGTGCAACTACAGATAATAAAACACAGCTAATCAGGAATAAAAGACAGATAAGTCCAGTTTCTATAATGTCCACGCAGTATATCTGATTCTGAGTTTAAACCATCCTGTCAGTGGTTTTAGTACAAATTCTCATGGTGTCTCTTGTGGTCATGCTGCATCACTAGAGATGTCCTGATCACGATTTTTTGCCGGGATTCAATCCAAGTTATTTAATATTTAGTGTCCACCTATACTGACTCCTAATCTGTTATATTTATAATGCATAACACACACTGCAAGTACACTAAAGTTATTAAAATCAATCCATCATATATGCTTTACAACTCTATAGCTCTGCAATGCATTAAGAAAAAATGTCATTCCTACACGTGTTCTACAAGCTCCAAAAGATGAAAAAGAAGAAGGTCGTGCATGTCAGAAAATGTATTGTATATCAGCTGTAGTACCTGATCGTTCCACCAGGTGGAGCCTCTTACTGTTTAATACTGTAGAGACCAGGCATCACTCAGACTACAGACAGTTCATGTTGGCAAGCAGAGAGCATTATGGGAGTTTAGCCAGTAAAGTCCTACCCTGGGAAAGTGCCAATTGTCTATTGGTTGATCAGGCTGCCGACTATTGCTTAAGCAAATTGTTAAAAATTTGCCTCCCTACTGACGAGGACAGTTTTCTCACTACTTAAGGTAATAAGCTGAAAGCAATGATAACTGCTCACATGCTTTACAAGTGCCAAAAGACGGAAAAGAAGAAGGTCGTGCATGTCAAAAAATGTATTGTAGATTAGCTGTAGTACTCTTACTGTTTAATACTGTAGAGACCAGAGCAGTCGGTCACTTAGACTACAGGCAGTTGCAGGGGTTTAGCTTGCCACAGGCACCATGAGAAAGACTTCTGTGACACTTAATGGCCTCCGACCAGAGCTAGCATGGTTTAAATACTGTGTCCCGATGCAGCTCATGTTCTCCCATTCTGACACCGTGTGACAGCAGATATAAACAAAGGATCAGGCTTAAAAAGAGCTGATATCAACCAGTTAAAGTTGCTGTGACTGACCCTGATCTCGATCACTGAGAAAGGTTTATCACATAGCTATCCATAACATGTTTTAAATCTATCACACGGTGAATATTAAACCAAATCATGTCATATTATGAAATCGCAATTTGCCATTTTCTCCAAAACTTTCATCCCTAACTCCGAGTCCAAATCCATTCCTCCGTAGGCCGAACAGACCCTCAACAAGCTGTCGTCTTCAACAAGCTCACTGTTGCTTTGGTTAGCATAAGTAGCTATCTACTGCCTGGTTTTAAAAGTAAATAAATAATAAAGGGAAAATATGCACTCATGTACAATACGATGGTAGAAAAGTGAAGATGTAGTCTGGCTGTTGATTGGTTACTTGGCGATAAAACGACATGTCACAGCGATCGACATGTTGGATAGAATTTCTTTGAGTTCAACTTAAGTGCATCTGATGCAAACCACCACGAAAGCGCAAAGTCTGGTTGCATAGAGCAGATCAGAAACGGCATCATATCCCCGATAATGGAGCCTCTTCGGGCCTCCATCACTCTCCCCTCATGCAGGTTTTACTTTCATTCTTTATTCATGTGCATCAAGTTGAGACCGTCCCTCCGTCTTTATTTGTTTTTATTTATTTATATGAGTGCATTTATTTACCTGTTTGCGCTTTTCACGGTTGCATTGACACAAAAAAATATTACCTACGCATCCTGACGAACAGGATAAAATGAAAGTAAACCTTTTTTTTTAAGGCTGGTCTTTTATTTTTTTTAAAAAAGGTCAAATAAAGGTTTTTAATATCTATCTGAAATGAAACATTAATCATGATAAATTCCTCAGCTGTAGTCCTGTAGCCCTGGAGCATTAATGTACGTAGGTTTTAGAATAGAGGAACACTTTATTGATCCTCAAGGGGAAATTCTGTTAGAGTAGCAGCAGAAGAAAGAAAAGAGTGACCACAATACAAATGGAAAATAAACAAAAATAAAAATAAATAAATACGTAGAAATATGTGGTAAAGTAAGGTAAAGAAAAAAAAGAACAAATCAGAAAAATTACTAAAATACAAAAAGCACAATAAAATGTAAAATATGCAATAAATTATACATGAAGTACATTAAATTAAATGAATGCAACTTTGAAATTGAATGATAAGATCCTGCTCCTCCTGGCCCTGAAGTGTTTAAATTTCCCAAAGAAGAAGTAAAAAAAAAAAGATTTTATAAATGAAGCTGAGATGTGGTAATGACTTTTTACGTTTTTTTTTTATACTTTGATCTCTGTCTTGCCTCTAAATAATAAAGCAGCAGAAACCTCCTCTGCCTCTGTGGACCAGTTTTCTGTGATTGATTCATCAGGAACTGCAGGAAAAAGTAAAAGTCATCCAGATTCCGCTAACTTGTAATCTGGTGCTTGCACATTTATTTTATGCACTGTGCTTCCTCTCCACACTCTGTTACCTCGCAGTGCAGTTTGATCCGCAGAAGAAGGCTGAGCTGTATTATGATATATAGTATTATGTATTATGTGGCAGCCTGGCAGCGGTTTTGAACTCAGCGTGTGGTGACGAACCCTCAGCTGCAGAGTCTGTCTGATTGTGTCTGTACAGATAAAGAGGCGAGCTGGTAAATGGAGCTACTTAATGTGGCTCTTTACACTGTGCTATTAGGCCATAACCGCCTGCTGCTGAGGCGGACGGAGGCCTGCTCCAGCTGGGATTATAAATGCATCTGTGATGTGTTTGTAACGGCTGAAACATGCATGCAGAGAGTGTTTGCATGTGTTTTATTAAAGTTTCCGTAGAGCTGAACTCCTGCAGGACGCATCTGTTGTATCTGAAGCAGCGTCGGTTCAAATCTAAACAGTGTTTACTGAGCTAATTCTAAAAGAAACATTACAGCATATGTGCAAATATACAATATATTGATTCAGAATCAACATCGAGATCTACAAGAGAAGTCTGTCTGCTGGAGTTTAACTTTAGTTTTATTCCAAAGACAAATACTAGAAGTGTGTTGACACGAGTGAAAAAGACATTTCTGTCAATAACATGTTGACTGCAACGAAATAATATATTATTATCCATCCTGCAACATCTGCACATCTCCATATGTATATTCATCATGCCTTGTACAAAAAATACTAAAAATAAAGATTTGTTTGCTTAAAATGAAATGTTGGTTGTTTGGAAAAAAATTACTGTTAGACACTGAAAAAAAAAAAAAAAGTAGTGGAGCTAATTTACAATACATTTTCTGCACGACCTTCTTCTTTTTCTGCTTTATTGCTAAATGTGTTTTTAATTGGTGAAATTAAGCACTTTAAAGCTGCTCAATGGGTTTGGAATAACAAGAAATTACAGTTAAAAACGTTTAAAATATTCTGGAAAATACTACTGATTTGTTGTTGTTCCAACCACTTTTTCTACATTATTTATGTAGAACACAAGTTTTTAAGTTGACAAACATTTTTAAAAAACTTGCTCTAATTGGATTTTCTTTATTAGATTGTTTGACTTCTTCATGTATTTGTAGTTTTGTCTTTGTATAATCGAAATTTTTCTACATATACAACACTGGTGCTGTATCAGTATTTTCTATATGCAGACGATGCTGTGCAATATAGATCAAATCTGAGAAATATCAATAATAGTATGTAATACTGTTTTCCAGTGTATAGCCAAAAAATTCTCGGTATTATCTATAATTAACTTTTTTTTTATTTTAAATGTCAAAAGCCAAAAACAAACACAAATTTAAATTGCAGCATAAATTCTAAATAAATATGAAAAATCCTCTCTGGCTGTGCAGATTTGTCACATTCAACTTTATTATTTTTTTCCAATAGTTTGCTAAACTGAAGGGTCAGATGGACAAATTTCACTCCTAAAGATATTATTAATGTTTCAACTAGTTTATTTATAGGATTTCTTTGTTCTTTTCTTAATTAGCATAATTAATATACTGTATATATTATATGTATTGCAAGGCCCTTAACCCCTGACTGCTCCCCGGGTGCTGCACCACGGCAGACCACTGCTCCTAGTATGTATAGTTAAGGTTAACTTTGAATAGGATGGGTCAATGCAGAGAAGGAATTTCCCCAAGGGGATCAATAAAGGTTAGATTATAAAGGTTAGATAAACATTTTAAAAATTAAGTTGCTCCAATTAGATTTTTTAGTCGTACACGAGTCCAGTGTTGTTCAGATTACTGCTGGAAATATTCCCAAACCCATCGCTTTAGTGGAATTTATTTGTAAAAGATGTGATTCTCACCTTGAAATGTTCTTTGTATCATATTTGTTCCTTCAACACACATTGTGAACTGTCTGAAACCGCCCAGGTGTGTTTAGCTGGTAGAAATCCTGAGCTCAAGGTGAAGTTAAATGAAGTCATCAAGCTAATTTCATTAAGTTACTGCAGCTAATATGAAGTTTATTAATTCATTCATTTATTCAACCCTTATTTAAACTCAAAGTAAACCGAGGGAACGTATTGAGCAACACAGAACTTAACTTAAAAACAATAATTAGAGCATTTAATCGATTAAAACAAAAGCAAGTAAAATAGGATGAAATTAAAAACATGAACCTGATTTAACTGTTTTATTTTTATTTTTATTTTAACCGGCCCTGCAGTGGTATATATTTACTGTGTGTGTTTGTTTGGATCAGTAAAAGCTGTTTTATCGGATATGGGATTTAACAAGGACAGTTCTATATTTATATTTATCCTTCATAAATGTTTGATTTTTTAACATTTCTTTTATTCGAGCTGGTTTTTAAAAGGCTCTTTTTTTAGAATTCATGGCTTGTGCATTGAAATGTTTTCCATCTTGTATTGCACTTAAAATGCTTTAGTTTCTTCTGCAGGTTGCGCAGTGAGTGAATTTTTATTTTTATGTCAACGCAACCCATCGGAATAGTGCTTGCAACTTGTCTGAATCAAGATATTAGAGTTGTTATCGTGCAGTTATGCTTTTAGTTGAGCGTCTGGAGCACCTCCCTGCAGTGAGTTGATGTTAGTCAGTACACCTGAAATGCAAATACAACTTTGACAATTAGTTTTATCGTCTTCCAGATGATGCTAATTGTAAAGATTCAATTTCCTGACGTGATAACAAATGTGGTTCCAGAGCAGTTTACACCTAAAAACTAAAGATTAAATCAGATGTTATTACTAGTCTGATATGACATCAGTGTCATTAGCAGCGTTTATCCTCCTGCTCATTCTTCCTCCTCCGTCAACAGGATGTCGTCCCATTATCGCCCAGAAACGCTCCCAGAAATCCAATAACCTCGCGGAAAAAATTATCACATTTCCCCGTTTCGCCACGTTCCTGAGTGAGGGCTGAATAATTAATGCCGGGCAGATGTGATGCGTATAATCACTGGAGCTGTCGATAAATCATCCCGCCGGCTGCCTGTAAATGCTTATCGGCCCCTTTAGATTAAATGCAGCGCTCAGAGAAATGGAGTGCTACAGTAAACCAGCTCCGTGTTCCTCAATCACTCGTATCGACGCCGACTTCCTTGAATTCAGCCGACGTCGGGAGCTAATTGTGAACCGATACCTGAGCTGCAGCGGGGCTCCAGAGGTCACCGAGCTGTGAGTCCATGAAGGGATCATATGAAGCTTTATCAATCCCGCAGAGTCCGAGGCTGCTCTGTTCCTGATAGCATCACTGTAGCTTTGATATTATTGACTCTGTGGTCTGTGTTGACTTAACTTCTGCTCCCTCCTTCATCAGACCACCTCGACTGCTCGGGGCTTCGTCACTATTGTACAGAGGTGCAGCAATATGATGAGATTTATCGCGCCAGAAATCATCTTACAGCGCCGTGAACAAATATTAAATGTTCCAGATCATGAAACTAATATTTATATTCATTGGATATAGACAGAGATAACCCACGAAACACAAAATGCTGTTTTTGAATTATGGTTTATTGAAGATCTTTTGAAAACCTGTGAAAAAGTAATTGCCCCCCTGAACCTAATAACTGGTTGAGCCACCATTGGTAGTAAGAACTGCAGTTAAATGTTTGTTACAGCTTGTGATCAGTCTTTTACATCACCATGGAGGATTTTTGACCCACTGTTCTCTGTAGAATAGTTTTAATTCAGCCACATTAGATGGTTTTCGATCATGAACTGCCCTTTTAAGGTCTTGTCACAGCATCTCAATTGGACTTGGCCTCTCCAAAACCTTAATTTTGTTCCTTCTGAGCCACTCAGAGGTGGACTTGCTTGCGTGCTTTGGGTCTTTGTCATGCTGCATTTGTGTTGAGCTTTAGGTCATGAACTGATGGTGGATATTCTCCAGGATGATTTTCTGATAGAGACCAGAATTCATGGCTCCATCAATGATGACAAGTCGTCCAGGTCCTCCAACCATCACACTACCACCACCATGTTTCACTGTTGGTAGATGTTCTTCTTGTGGAATGCAGTATTAGCTTTACCCCAGATGTAACGGGACCCATGTCTTCCATAAAGTTCTACCTTTGACTCATCAGTCCACAGGATGTTATCCCAAAAGTCTTGGAGCTCATCCAGATGACAAACCTTTATGTTCTTTTTGGTCAGTAGTGGTTTGATCCTTCAACTCTCCCATGGATTCATTTCCTTCCAGAGTCTTCCTTATTGTGGAATCATGTAGACAGACCTTAACTGAGGCCAGTGAGGTCTGAAAATCTTTAGATGTTCTTCTGGGTTCTTTTGTGACCTCCTGGATTAGATATCGACGCTCTTGGAGAAACGTTGGTCGTTGGTCCTCTCCAGGCAAGGTTCCCCACTGTTCCATGTTTCTCCATTTGTGGATAATGTGTCTCACTGTGGTTATCTGGAGTCCCAGAGCCTTAGCAATGGCTTTGGAACCCTCCAGACTGATGAATGTCAATGACTTTGTTTCTCATCTGTTCTTGAATCTCTTTAGAACGTGGCATCATGTGCTGCTTTTTGAGACCCTTTAGCTGCTTCACAACCAGGTTCTATTTAGTGATGTTTAGATTCAACAAGCCTGGCAGTAATCATGTTAGTGTGGCTGGTGAGACTGAACCCAATAGACAAATGAATCTGGTCATTTGGTAGATTGGTAGCTAAGGGGGCAATTACTTTTTCACATAGGGCAAGATGGGCCGGACAGCATTTTTCTTTCGACTGCATTTTGTGTTTTCTTGGGTTATCTTTGTCTTACATTAAATTAGTTTGATGATCTGAAACATTTACGTGTGATTTCTGCAAGGCACTATAGTATAAGTATACTCAGCATGGTGAAATGTCTTTCTGCAGTTGATGAGCAGAGTTGAGAGAAAAAGTTTGTAGAGGCTGGAAACATGGAAATAGTTAAATATCTGTAGTATGTGGAGACAAAGCGACCACAAAGAGACACGCAGCAGTAACTAGTTTAATAATCTCTTTGTTTCCTCCAGATTCTTTTCAGTGTCGCTGACAGAAGGAATCAAAATAATCAGTCAGGGAACATGAATAGACGACAGCTTTGATAAGTCGCTTTAACTCATTTATCAAGTAAAAAATACAAACAGTCTGACTTCTGTTGGACCGTGTGCCATTTAAAAACAGGCTGCAGTAACTTGTCACAGACGTTTGACATTTTAAATGATTTATTCCACATCGTCGGGTTTCTGACTTCGTTTAAAGCTCGTTTGATGTCAGCTTCTGTGTTTTATTGTTCAGTTCTGCAGCTGGTCCATATGTTGGATTCTCTTTGTGAACTTCTGTGCTTGAAACAAAAGCTGAAGATTAATCTGTTAATTGAAAAACATTGATTAGCTGTCGAAGGAAGAAAAAAAAAGTCATTTACTGGCCGAGTTGTTGAAGGGACTCCTGAAGTTTTGTGCAGAAACTGCTTTTTCAGCTCTTTACTGATGGAGGACTCTATTTGCAAGGACAGACGGAGCTTTCAGAGATCAAGAACACTTAATTAGAATTCACATGTGCTTCTCTGTACTTCAGAATAATATTGTGTGATTTAAAAACAGGTAGTTAATCTTCTGACCCCTGAAAATCCACCAGCAGGTTTTAAAAGCAAGTTTTCTTTAAAAAAAAACAACACCAAAATTGAACCATTTATCAGCCAGAAACTCGAACAAATAGTTATTGAATTAAAGTTTTAGCTTTATGACTGTCCTTGAACTAATTGTGTTTGATGTTTGGCTCCATTGAGGAAAAATGACCAAATCTAAGCAGAAAATAGATTTTTTTTTTGTCCTGTTCAAAAATCAGCCAAAAATACACAATTTAGACAAACTAGATCCTGTTAAAAACAAAACATTCTGAGTTCCTCGATGCCACATTTAGGGCTTTTCCGCCAAGAAGAACCAGGTGCTAATTCGGTGCTTAGTTGGTTCAAAACTCGTTCCTCCTGAACCTGTTTGCTTTTCCATTGGCAAGGAGCCAAGTTGGAGCCACACCATTGCGTTACCATAAAACGTCTACGCTTGTATCGATTACACAGCAGTTAAACACAAACAATAAGTTGATGATAATATCTATGTTTATCTTTATAAAGATGTTTATGAGGTCTGCGAGGTGGAGGTCGCCTGTTGCCTGTTGTTGTATCTACGACACGATTGTACCGAATTTCAGCCCAACTGTGTGTCCAAAACTTCAGTTTGTCCCGGGAGTCATTCCAATACATCTGCGATCGGATCAGGGACGTCCTGGAGAAAAAGAAACAAATTACTGCTTGTGTGTCCCTTTCCACCGCAGATCACTGGTCACCATAACCGCGCCCCCAGCCCCTGACGTACTCGGTGCTTAGCTCTGGCCCAGCAAAGAGTTGGTGCTTGCTAAGCACCAGTTTTTAGAACCTGGAGCCGGTGCTTAGGTGGTGGAAACACAAAGAACTGGTGCTAAGTCAGGTTCTGGCTCTGAACTAGCACTGGAGCCAGCTCAGTGGAAAAGCGGTAAGTGAAGCCACGACTGACTCAGCTGAGTTCAGCAGTCAGATGACAAAAATTCAGAGAGTTTTCAGGTTGAATTGCAGGCAGTGTTTCCACAGAGAGACTGAGAGGAAAATCAAACCTACTTGATCAATAAAATAAATGCAGCATGGCTCAAAAACAGTGAACAGAGGAGCAAGTTGTTGGAAGATACATTCAACATGGTGAAACATGTTTCTACAGCTGATGAGCAGAGTAGAGAGAAAAAGTCTGTAGAGGCTGGAAACATGGAAATAGTTAAATATCTGCAGTATGTAGAGCATTTGTCAATTTTTATAGTATAAACAATCAAAGAAATGCTCATTTTCAGGATTTATGGCATTCTAACTGTGCTATGCTGCACAGAATCATCAACATTTGACCAAAATGGCTCCAAAATTAGCCATTTGAAACTTGGTCAAAATCAGTCGACACATGACTGAGATGGAAAAAACATTGGTCAAAATTACTCAAAGTTTTCCCAGAATGACAAAATGTACCCAAAACTACTTGAAACTTCTCCAAAATCCCTTAAATATTGTGCAAAATAACGCAAACAATGGGCCAAAATGACGAAACTCATGGTTGTTGTGTTTCCATAGAGGTGCATAACTTTATATATTGCAGTTAATAATAAGATAAAAACACATAGAACCTGCTGCTTGGAGTTGAGAGGGTTAATGAAACGTGCTAATAAGACCAACATAAGAGAACATAGTGCTGCTAATGATGTAGTAAGCGGAGCTAATGTGGGAGCTAGTCGTGTTAATTGTATAAGTAGCAGCTGATTTGCAGAGCTTCATTTAAACACAAGCACCGTGCAGCACATTGATTATTTATATCTGAAACATTATTCTCCATACAGTAGATGTGGAGTTTTTCCCAGCTGATCAAATACATACATAAATGCAGAATATAATTAACATATGATATATTACAATTTTATCATGTAAATACATTTGTTTTTAGTGAAATCACAGAATA
>OMNN01093290.1:8418-23038 GCA_900302755.1 Chromis chromis | reverse complement strand
TTCTCAGTCCTCCAGGTCATGGTTATCCTCGTAGTTTCAATCGTAGCATCTAGACTTGGTTGAGTTAGCTCCAAGACGTTTCACCTCTCATCCAAGAGGCTTCATCAGTTCTAAACTGACTGGTTGGGTGTTCCAGATTTTAGACTCTACAGCAGGGGTGGGGAACCCTGGTCCTTGAGGGCCACCAATCCAGCATGTTTTAGATGTCTCCCGTCTTCCAACACACCTGATTCAAATGATCAGATCATCATCAAGCTCTGCAGAAGCCTGATAACGATCCTGAATCAGGTGTGTTGGAAGAGGGAAACATCTAAAATATGCTGGATTGGTGGCCCTCAAGGACCAGGGTTCCCCACCCCTGCTCTACAGGATCCATTAACACTATTAAAGGTTCCAGTCTGCTGGGTGTGTGTTGCCCCTCGCCTCATTATGCGAGTCGTTAGGTCCTTTCCTCTCACAATGGGATTCGTTAGGGCCCTTTGTGGCCAGGTGAGAATGGGTTCTGTTCTTCCTGGGTGGAGTTTTCTTTGGTGCATTTAAGTGCAGTCAAGATTACTGCACATGCAAAATCCAGTGTTGCATTCAAGTGGTAACTGTTTGACTGTGTATCATTACCTCCCAACAGCACCAGAGAGGTGCAGCTGGATGTGTGCTGCTGCTGTTGGGAAGATCTTGGAAACCCTTGGCTCAAGTTGCTGCATGAATCAGTTTTCTTGCTCCTGAGAGATTCAAGTAGAATTCAAGTGAAAGTTAGAAATGTTTTAAAGGAGGTTGTTTATTGCTGATAAGCTGTAAACACTGAGCGCGCGTGTGTGTGTGTGTGTGTGTGTTCGACATCGCCGCCGACTTTCCTCGATGATAAATTATTAATATCCCTAAACACTGTGATCCAAAAGCAGTGTACCCCATAAATAAATCAGAGATCTACTTCTTCTGGCCGGCTCCCTCGAGACTCGGTGTGTTTGTGTTTAACACTCGGTTTCCCCCCCAGGAAGCCGGATTAGGTGTTGAAAGTGTAAACTTCTGAGCTATTATATCAACAGAGTTCGCGGTGCTCGGTGAGGATATTCATGGTCACTAACTACCTTTTTGCTCAGCGGGATCTTGAGCACAATAACAGCCGTGGATTAACATTTTAAGAGACACACTCCAGTAAACATCTTCCTCAACCCGTAATGAGCTCATTTGTCAAAAGTGCTGTAAACTGTGTCTGTAATGTGGCAGTCTCCAGTCATACATAAACATTTTAGGAGATGACAGTTAATTTTTTATGCATTTCTTCTCTTTTTTGAGTCTTATTTTTAGAATTAGTGCCAGAAAAATCAGCCCAGCAGATTCAACATTAATACGAGGAAATCCTGCAGGAAATCTTTCATAATTCAGTCTATTTCTTTTCTATGATTTCATGACCTTTTCTGCTTCCTTCTCCTCTTTTCTAGATGGAGTCTGGCATGCCGCTGCCGAGCCCGATGGAGCTGATGGGGAAGATCCTGGTGAAGAACAAAAAGAAACACCACAAGACGGACGGAAGCACCAAGAAGAAGCTCAGCGAGCAGGTTTCCAACACCTACAGCGACTCTTCCAGCGTGTGCGAGCCGTCCTCTCCGAGTGCAGGTACGACTCTCCACCCCTCCCTCCCCGACGACGCCCACGTTTCAGCTAACAGAGCCGTCAAATCGCACCGGGGGCCGCTGAGTTATGAAGCGTCGGACGTAAAAATGCAGCCTAACCGTCTGCGGTGTGGGCCGAGAACTCAGCGCCGCCCAGGAACTGAATCACTGGAGCGAATCACTGCTATTGTTTATCATTCATCATTTTCATGGCCCTCTCCATCAGCTGAGGGTATTATTGGCTGTTGCATACTCTCTCCGTCGCTGGGGCACCTTAAACGCTGGCTGGCTTTACCCTTTAGTGTGTGAATGCAGCTGAGTGTAGCTGTCTAATCTGAATTTATGGACTTTGGTATTTTCACAGCTGTTCTCTGACTTTCATTCATTCATTCATTCATAGCTGCTGTAAACTTGGCTGCACTTCACATCCGTGCGTTCATGCTTCAGTGTTTTCTTTGCCTTTACTTGTGTTTGTTTGTTCAGTGTATCATTCGGTTACAATAGACTTTGCAATCCATCACCTTTACTTTGCTTTCCGGAGCTTCCAGCTTCACTGTTCGCACTAACACACACTGCCCCCCGGTGGAAGGAAACAAGCCACACAAGCAGTCAAGATTCCTTTTTTTTTTGTTGCTGGTGTGCACATGAAATTTGAGATTTTTAACCAGTGTTGCCACAATATGAGACAATAGCGGATCCGGGAAAAGGGAAGGCAGCAAACATAGGTGCAGCATCTTGTCTGGATTTTAACAAATAAACAGTAAGAAGACACTGTTTAGTAGGGCTGTAGTCAACTAAAGGAGGTGAAAATCCCATTGGTCGTGGAGAAAATAATCATCTCCCGATGAACTGAATCAGCCACAGTTGACTTCTCCTGGTAGCCCTGCTATAAGTAAACATAAAAAGCTAGTATTAGTTGCATATGAAGACATTTAAATCTGGTTATTATTTACTGAAATGGTTACAACAAGCTTGGAGCAGATTTGCCCTTGAAAAATGTGTTTCTCCTGAATGTCCTGAATGAATTTATCAATTTATCTGGGGTCAGGGTGCTATCTGTAATGTTTATAGGTGCAATCATAGGGGTTATTCTGGTGCAATAACTGTAGACATTATGTGCAATATTATATACACTTCCTACTGAGTGCTGATGCTCTTGTTATGTTTTTCAACTTATTGTTTATGTAATGTGGGTGCAGGTGTGTGAAATAGAGTGTGTGTATAGTAGCTTTTCTTTAGGTGTTACACAGCAAACCTCATCATACTGTTGGGAACAATGACAGTTTGTGATTCTGAAAGCGCTTTGCAGTATTTCCCATTCTCACATTCACTCACCAATGATGGCAAAGCAGCCATGCAAGAGAGCAACAGCCTTCCATCCACATTGGGAGCAGCTTCAAGCTTAGTGTCGTCCCCCGAGGACACTTGTGGAGTGGTTGGTGATCGAACCGCCAAAATTGTAATTAGTGGGGGAACTACTCAACCACCTGAGCCACAGACATCGAATGAGATGTCAAGAGATTTTCTATGCAAGTGGCAGATTGAATTAGGAGTTTCTGCCATTTTCTGACAGAAATTTGAAGTTTTATTCTACTTTCTCTATGTCTGGGGCCAAACGAAGAAAATCTTGATAAACTGAAATCTTATCCATTCTTCAACCAATCGATTGTTTGTTGGGGGAAAATACATCTGCACATTATCTAACAAACTAAATCGACTACTGTGCACTCTACTTGCTAGCCTACATTAATCCTAAAACAACATAAAAAGCTAGTATTTGCTGCTTATTAAACCAAGTGAAGCTGGTTATTTTATACTGAAATGATAAGAACAGACTCAGAACAGACTAGATGGACATATATTTATATGATGCATGATGATGATGCTATTAGCGTTGCATATGGATGTTGTTGTTGTTGTTATTCCTATTATTAAAACTGTGCACTTCTCTAACACTGTCTGTCAGCACTGTGCCCAATCAGGACCTAAAGCAGAGTTTTTGCTCTTCCTGGCCTTGTCGCCTTCTATCTAGATCTTTGTTTGTGTTGTTCTTTCTCAGATGTACGTCGCTTTGGAGAAAAGTGTCTACCAAATGAAATTGTAACATTGTAACATTGTAACAATGTAACATATGATTTTCGGAAATATAACTTTAAAAACTGATGACGGCAGCACCAAAACTATTGAGGAATATAACACAGACAAGTTAGCTTCTGTTTTTAGATGATCGGCCATGTTGGTTGTTGAGCTGTGGCACTTCAAACTTGACTTTTGGCATCCAATTTATCAAAATGCAGCCACACCAACAACTTCTTTAACATGGTGACTCAAAGGAAATGTCCTTAGACGTTGAATAAGGTGAAAATTGCAAGAGTGTTCAAGAGATCGTCTGGCTACCAAGAGTGATGCATTAATCATGGAAGGCTGTTGATGACGACACCAGTGGTTGTCCGACCAGCTAATCGACCAGAAAGAGATTTTATTGAGTCAATCAGCTGGTAAATGTGAACAGAATACTGAAAAGTTTTTCCTCCCCACAGGTTCGACCAAAGAGGAGATGGCGGATTCCTCTCAGCCCTCCGAGGGAGCCGAGCTCAGCCTGAGACCACAGGGCAGAAAGTCCATCGGTGAGTCATACATACTACATGACCGCAGACTGGAATCTTTAGCGGAGCCCTCATTAGGCCTCCGCAGAAGCTATAGGTCAGTTGGACCATTACACCGTTAAAATTAATTTCCTCTGTCAGTGTGACCTCGGCCTCGGTGGGAAATCTTTCGCGGATCGCTCATTATGTGGGTGCAGAGGCTGGGGCAGCTCAGCCAAAACAATATTAAAATTAATTTCCTCAGCAGTGGCAGGAGTTTGGGACCTGAGAGTCTTGTTTGTGTCGCTGCTTTTTAAATGAAACGATCCCAGATAAATCTGTTTAAAGGCTATCAGCTTTCAAACCGGCCGCCCTGACATTTGCATCGGGTTTGCGGAAATGTCAATTAAATTTATACGCGTTTAACTTTGGTTCACTCAACGTTATCTGTTGTGTTTATCGGTGCTTTAGGGGAGGTGGAGGCCGAAAGCGAGGATGAAGACGACGACGATGATGACTGTAAAAAGGGTTCAATGGACGAGGTTAGTATCTGGCAGCCATCAGTTCAAACACTAGTACTATTTGTAAGTAATATCTGCTGATAATTCCTGTTTATGTGTCTCCAAAACCTTTAATAATCAGACTTTTGAGGCTTTTTTGGAGCCTGAAAAGCTTAGAAATCCTCTTTATTGTTGTTAAAGATGAAATTTTGTCAAATTATTGTGTTGCTTTGTGTTTAGATATTTTTTTGTTTGTGTTTTTTAATGTGTAGGGCACAGCAGGCAGTGAAGCTTTTGCCACAGAGGAAATGTCCAACCTGGTCATCTACATCCAGCCTGTCAAGTTTAACAGCTTCGAAGCTTCCAAAAGTAAGAACAGAGAACATTTACACACTTTAAATCTTTAACTTCCACATAAACATTTGCTCTTTTTTATGGAATTTTCACTTATTTATTAATAATCTACAATTATTTTGGTAATAATTTAATCGGTTTGAGTCATTGTTAAAGAAAAAAGTCAACATTTTCTAATCCCAGCTTCTTAAATGTGAATATTTTCTGGTTTCTTTCCTCCTTTATGACAGTAAACACAATATCTTCTTGTTGTGAACAAAACAAGACATTTGAAGGAACACTGATTGACATATTTTCACCATTTACTGACATTTTATAGCCCAAACAACTCAATCAATCAATTAATTGAAAAAATAATCAACAGATTAATCGACAATGGAAATAATAGTTTGTTACAGCCCTATGTGGCATACGCAGATGTAAAAGCTTATTACAGAGGAACTGCAAAACTGAAAACGCATGTAGGGGTTATATTACCTTTATTTGAAAGGTAACATCCCTCAGAAAAGCTACTTGTTTTTGTCCTTGTCTATAATACGTTATATCTGAATAACAATAACGAGGACATGCTTTATGCCAAAACTTTGCAAATCACCCACCACATCTATTTTTCCAAAGGTTTCAAACAGACTCCTACACACTCAATTGCTTGAAAAAATGTGCCTGATGAAAGTTTAGCATTGAAATGTCATAAATAATATGTGTTTTTTTCAAGTTAGACAGTGTGCAGGAGTCTGTTTGAAACTTTTGGATAAACACATCCCTTTCCTACGTACCTGTCTCATAAAACTGATGTGCAAAGAGTTCCTTTATCTTCAACCACATCTGTATTAAATTCTAGGCCAGGGTCTTTCTATATAGTGAATTGAATTGTGGAGAATCTACCTAGATTGAAAAAGCATGGACATTTTTATCCATATAAAACAGAACAGCTTTTATTGTTATTGCAAAGCTGTACAGCAAAATGTTAGAGCTCTCCTGTTGGTGGTACAAGAAGAATAAAACTGCAGGATAAAAAGATCAATAGACACAACAACTCACATACAGAATAAATAAACTGCTAGAGGAATACATACTGTATATATGCATATAAATGTGCAATGCTAAGCTGCCTTGAATTATCTTAAATGTGTAACATTCTTATAGCAACTCATAAACATCTACAGGAACTAGATGACCTCTCAGATGTTGTCTCATACATGCATTTTTGCCTTAAAGTGCTTCTGTTAAAAGGTTTTTCATTTTACAGTTATGAAAATTCCATAAAATGGGGTGAATGTTAAGGTTAAAAGAAGCATTAATGCAGATGTTAGCTTTTTTAAGGTGTAGGTCATCTTCTTACAAGATAAACTGCATGTATTTCAAAAATGCTTTATTCACTGATACCTAAAGGAAGACTTTTAATAGTGAGTAATTCCACTTAACAGCTGCAAAAGTGTCTATAGATGAAGAAAAACAAGATCCCTTGATTTTTCCCCCCAGTCTATCTAATAACCATTATCTTGCTTTGACTAATTGATCGTTGTCTTTATCAACAGAGATCAATCGCAGCTACCAGATGTCCTCCTTTGTAGAGACCAAAGCTTTGGAGCAACTGACCAAATGTCCTGTCGAGTTTGTGGAGTATCCTTCTGAGTTTTACTGAAGCAGTACTTTGTTCTACTAAAAACACTATCTCAGTGTCTGAATCTAATTTGGGTTTACACTATACTGACAAAAGTATTGGGACACCCCTCCAAATAATCTAATTCAGGTGTTCCAATCACTTCCATAGCCACAGGTGTATATATGATTGGTGGAGGGGGGATTATGGTGTGGGGTTGTTTTTCAGGGGTTGGGCTTGGCCCCTTAGTTCCAGTGAAAGGAACTCTTAATGCTTCAGCAGACAAAGACATTTTGGACAATGTCATGTTCCCAACTTTGTGGCAACAGTTTGGGGATGGCCCCTTCCTGTTCCAACATGGCTGCCCACCAGAGCACAAAGCAGGTCAATAAAGACATGGATGAGCCAGTCTGGTGTGGAGGAACTTGACTGGCCTGCACAGAGTCCTGACCTCAACCAGATAGAACACCTTTGGGATGAATTAGAGCGAAGACTGAGAACCAGGCCTTCTGGTCCAACATCAGTACCTGACCTGACAAATGCACTTCTGGAAGATGGTCAAAGATTCCCATAAACACTCCTAAACCTTGTGGAAAGCCTTCCTAGAAGAGTTGAGGCTGTTATAGCTGCAAAGGGTGGGCCAAATCCATATTAAACCCTATGGATTAAGAATGGGATGTAATTACAGTTTATGTTCGTGTAAAGGCACGTCCCAATACTTTTGGCAATATAGTGTATGTTTGTCGAGTTTTTACTCTCGCAGTCTCATTTTACCTCTCATGATAATAACTTACGGTAGACCAAGGTTTCTTTGGTCTGTTTTTCATCTCTTCAGTGGCTCGTCTTGTTCACTTAAAATGATAATATTATACAGATCACTGTGTGCGATTTGAAGTCAGTAATTCTTATTTTGGGTTTTTATGACTGTTGCACTCTTCCAGGCGATCATAAGTTGAAAATAATTTCTTTTTTTTATGTCTAAAAGTAGAGAAACAGAATCACATTAGCATAACGTAGCTGCTGGCTGCAGGCTGTTGGAGTCTAATGAATGACTAATGTTACAAACCCTGGAACATGAATGAAACAAAGAGTGTCTGTTTGCCCTCAAAACACAATCATACTGAAACCATGATCACATTCACACAACTTGTATTGTAGCAGGCCACCCGAGGTTACATTATGGATTCTTTTACTGTTATTTATATGTCTGTCACATGACTGTGACTGTGAAATGTACTCAGCACTAGTTCACAATCTCTTCCCTCCTTATTATGACTATTTTTCTTCTATTTTAAGGAACGCTGTCGTCATGTCTTGCTGTTATAGCGCAGCCTTATAGATCGTTCACTAAGCTTTTCACTGCCCACACTGTATTTGCATGTGACAAATTAAAAATCTTGAATCTTGATTAGCAAATTTGTAGGTGAAGTACTGTTTCACACAATACGCTCTTTCATTTAACTTGCAGAACTCGAGTGACATATTGATTAGCATTAGCAACAGTCCAATACACTTGCAACTCACCTGAAAATACAGAGACACAAGAACATTAGAGGAAATCCATATCCTCAGAGAGTTGCCAACGTACTCATACAATTTGAACCCTAATGTAATTGAAGTTTTAATGCCAACAAAAAGCACAAGTTGGAGTAACTGTTCTTAAGGGTTACATAGAAGAGCTTGTTATAGAATGGTTTTATATTTTTGCATATTTCTCCCACTTAAATGTATTTATATTTATTTAATATAATACAGAGATTACCCACAAAACACAAAATGCAGTTTTTAAATGATGATTTATTGAAAACCACTATCACTCCTGTGAAAAAGTGGTAGGGCCACCCTTGGCACCAACAACTGCAGTTAAACGTTAGCTGCACAATGCACTAAAAAGATGGGTTTTCCTATTGTTGTGGGGACATTAACATTAAAAAATTTAAGTAATAGCTGGGCCTTCAGTTTCAAAGATGCTGGGAGTGCATGAAGACACTTGTGTTCACTCTTGCAACCAACAGCAGAACATTTGGTGAGCTTCGTTGGTGGCTCTAGGAAGTCAGTAAATCTGGTGGATTGTGAGCCAGCTGATCATTCTGATTGGTTCACGTGGAAGCAGTTAGGGGGCAGAGCTACACGACTATTAGTTAGTCAGGTGTGAGGTAGCACCAGGATTATTACTGGCTTCTAAAGTAAATGTCTTCATACCTGAACAGCTGTTATTTTACAACCCCAAAACACAATAAAAATTTACCATATGGGGACCTTTAATGTGTCCAGAGTGGATCTCATGTAACGCAGATTGTGCAGACTCTTCCTTAACCAGCTGTGTTCAGGTACAACAAGCTGCAGCTGAGCAGGATTTACCCTAAAGGCACCAGAGTGGATTCATCCAACTACAACCCTCAGCTCTTCTGGAACGCCGGCTGTCAGCTGGTGGCTCTCAACTTCCAGACTATCGGTGAGAGAGGATGGCAAAATTATTTATTCATTTGTATGTGTGATATTTGTGTGTTATTACCCACATAAACACTTTATCGTCACTCTCTCCTCCCCGAACAGACTTATCGATGCAGCTGAACCTGGGCATGTACGAGTACAACGGGAAATGTGGCTTCAGACTGAAACCGGAGTTCATGAGACGGCCGGATAAACACTTTGATCCTTTTACTGAGAGCACAGTCGATGGGATAGTCGCCAACACACTGTCTGTTAAGGTGCGTGTCTGTTTGTGTTGGACTTTTATGTGCCTGTGCAGCTCCACGTTTGTGTGTTTGGTTTTTTTTTTTTAATACTCCTTCCTTCCAGATCATCTCAGGCCAGTTCCTGTCAGATAAGAAAGTCGGCACCTACGTGGAGATGGACATGTTCGGGTTACCGGTGGACACCAAGAGGAAAGCGTTCAAGACGAAGACGTCTCAGGGCAACGCCATCAACCCTGTCTGGGAGGAGGAGGCCATAGTTTTCAAGAAGGTAGTTGTCTTAGCATTTTCATTTTATCATTTCAGTTCAGAAAATGAATTTTACTGTAGTTTTTATTAGCTTTAAATACACCACAGTGCTGATACTCGAGGATTTAACCCTCATGTTGTGTTCATTTCGTGATACACAATTTTGTGTTCCCGCTCAAAAATGACCGTTCCACCAAGAATCACCATAAAAACTGTATTAATACATATTATCACTACTGGTTGTGTTAGATTATTTAATTAACTTAAGTTCTAGTGAATATCACACGTTTTGAACTTTTAAATGTTTTTAGTGGTCTGTGTGCCACATCATTGCGGGCCGAGTGTCCTGGTTTTCGCCAATCAAAATATGGTCACCCGAGTTTTGATCGATTTGTGACATTTTTATCATGTTTGAATCACATTGTTTTTGAAGTTTACTATTTATATTTGCATTCTAAGTAATAAAAATGATTCGTTACACATGTTTGTGGTCTCCACAGTAAAAGATCTAACTTTTTTCTACTCGAATTTTGTATTTATTTTTTCAATTTTAGGCCCACTGTGTCCATACAGTATATCATAATGAATAAATAACTGTACAATCACATAGGTGAGGTTGTGGTGAAAAGAAAGACACCAAGCAAGTCAAGGTGAACAGTTTCTAAGTCGTAATATAAAGGTAAAATCAAAAGTTGTCAAAAACGGCCAATTTACCACCAGACCTCTGGGGGCTAAACAAAGAGGGAGGCTTGAGACATCACCTCTCACCTGTCTACAATCCCGTATTACATTCTCTACCCAACAGAACCCATTCACACCTGGCTACAACGAACCCCACTGTAAAAGGCAACAACCTAATGACTCACATTAGCTACCTGAGCTCAGTTTTTACACTAATCGTTGTTTTCCCGGTCATTTTTGACCGGGAACACCAAGAGTGTACAAAAGTTAAATAAAACTCACAAAATTAAAAGCAAATCAATACAATTTATTTTGTGAGTTCAAATCCTCTTTGTGGACAAAGTCATGGAATCTTAGGTCAATCTGAAAAAATTTTCAGAGATAAAACTTTTAAATCGGTCAAATTTGACCGGAACACAACATAAGGGTTTTTAAATACACACAAATAGCTATAATGTCCTGTTTAATTTCATTTGGCAGCTACACAAATGTTTCTGGAAGTGCTCGTGCAATTTTCTGCCGATAAAAATAAGCATATACACTGATCCACCACAAGATTAATTAGTCTCGACAGTCTGTTTCCAATTAGTGAAGTGAACAGTGAAAGAGACGTCATCATAAGTGCATTTTTTTTAAACCTTTTTATATGATTATTCTCAGGTTGTGCTGCCCACGCTTGCTTCTCTGAGGATAGCAGTGTTTGAAGAAGGAGGGAAGTTTATCGGCCACCGCATCATTCCAGTGTCAGCCATCCGTCCAGGTACCAAAGACTCGTATTATCCACTGTTATTTCAAATATTAGTTCACAACTAACTCACTCTAGAAAGCACCCAAGGTAAATCACCACCACATAATGATAATAATTGAGAATATAAGCATTTTTTTTACCACTTTTGCTAACTTGGGCTTCATTTTCTCGAGCATCACATGCAATTGTGCTTGAGTAATTACTAGAAATAACAAGAAAATGCACAGATTGCACAGAAGGTCCACTTTGACCAGGGAAAAACCCTGTAAAAGTGAAAGTATGGTGGCTTTTACAGCTTAAATGCAGCCTCAGAAAGCACGTAAACAATAGTTAATACAAAAGACATAAGAATAAAGGCAGACCTAAACCATTACATGTAAGATTTTTGTAAATGTTTGCTTAAACTGTTGTTGAACTATTTGTGACTCCAACCCTGCAGGTTATCACTACATCAGTCTGAGGAATGAGAAGAACCAGTCCCTGACCTTACCTGCTCTGTTCGTCTACGTTGAAGTGAAGGATTATGTCCCAGATACATTTGCAGGTGAGTCAGGTGAATATTTTGATAACAAAAAAGAGATGTTTCATGTTGAATGTTACAAAAACGTTTCTGTCTCTCAGATGTCATCGAAGCCTTGTCCAATCCCATCCGCTACGTCAACCTGATGGAGCAGAGAGCCAATCAGCTGGCTGCTCTCACTCTGGAGGAGGGAGGAGAGGAGGAAGGGGACAAAGAGGTGAGAGAATGTTTATATCACTCTCTCCATCACACATAAAGATTCTAAAAGTTTATGTATGGAAAGAGTTGTGACTATCCCCGGTTCGCGTCTCGGTTAGGACGCCTGGGATCTTTCTGTGTGGAGTTTGCATGTTCTCCCTGTGCAGCGTGGGTTTTCACCGGGTTCTCCAGCTTCCTCCTACAGTCCAAAAACATGCTGAGGTTAATTGATTATTCTAAATTGTCCATAAGTGCGAATGAGAGTGTGTTTGGTTGTCTGTCTCTATCTGGTTTAGAAATCCAAATCATATTGTTGGAACAATGTAAAGATGCAGAGAGCAGGGTACCCTTTCTTCAGAGAACAACTCTATTATGATGCAGTTCAGGTAAAGGTAGCAGAAGGAGGTTTTTAATGTCAGTACTTTAACACTGCATCCACAGCTGTAGCAGGATTGTTGCTGCATTTCATCACCTGCAGGCTCTGATAGTAGGTTTCTTCAAGTGAAGGTCTGTCATTGTGACTCAAACAAGCTTTATGGTTTATGGTCACATTACGACTGGTAAAGTTAGAAAACAGTCAAGTGTGTCCAGCTACAGATGGATAAATAAACGTTCATCCTGAGGCATCAATCAGTTTGGGATTTCGTCCTGCTGCACAACTTTATTTTGCCTATTTTAGGCCGTGATACAGGAATAAAGGAGTTTTTACACCAGTTCAGTTTACACCAAAGCGATATACCTGGTCACCAGCAGAGCAGCACGAGAAGCTGTTCCAAAGAAAAATATAATTAAATTATGTTGGGTTAAAGGTGTTAAAGTTGGGTTTAATAGCACTAGATTTTTATTTTTATTTATTTATTTATTTATTTAACAGATTTTTGACATTATACAGTTTTGGCCTGTTTTTGTTTTGTTTTAGGTTTAACATGTAATTTAATCTTATTTTTCTGTGATTTGTTTTACTAATTTTTAGCTGATCTAACAAAAGAGAGACAATCTATAAAATAATAGTTTGAAAATTATTTTCTATTTTTTAATCCTTAATATGCATAGTCTTTTAAATAACAGCAAATGTCTGTAAAATAATGCAATCATATATTTTTTGTAATACAGTAAAAAAAAAAAAAGTGTAATTTTACAGTTAAACATTGTAAATAGACAAATTAGTATTTTTAAAAATTCAGGTATTTAATATTGTCATTAATTACAGTTTGGGCCTTTTTTTAGGGTAAATATGTAATTTAATATATTTTTTCTGTGCTTTTACTGGCTATTATCTGTAATTTAAAACAAAAACAACAAAAAACAAAGAAAAAAACTGTAAAATAACAATTAAAACCATTTTTCAATCCTAATTATACGTGATTTTTCTTTCAAATAATAGCATATATGTGTAAAATAAGGATTTTTTTTGCTTTTTTAAATACAGTAAATATAGTGTCATTGTTAAAGAACAAATTACCATTAATAAAAATACAGATTTTTTATGCGGAGATAATTTACAGTTTTGGCCTAATAGTTGACCTCTAATTTATTTTAAATATTATCTGTTATTTAACAAAGCAGGAAAACCCTCTGTAAAATACCAGTGAATTGAAAAACTTCTATAAAGTTTTCATTTTTTTACACCTCACTAACAATCTCTGAACTACTTCTCATGTTAAAAGCTCGTATTACTCACTGAGTCACTGTCAGAACTAATTGTATGTTTTTAAACTTGGGTTGACAGCGACCTTTAACTTTAAGACAGGCCTCAGTTTAAACCGAAATGCCAAACAGCTCGGAGAATTTTAACAAGTCGCGGCTGCTTTGGAGGATGTGACCTTTTTTTGTTCCATCTGAGGAGAGATTTCATTGTTAGCGTGTCACTCTAATGGGCCATCAGCGCTACAACAGAAGCAGGAGGAAGGATTTTACTGAAACTGTTCACTTGTATTCAGGGGTGGACTCGGGCAAAAAATCAGCCCTGGTGTTTCTGGCCCAGACCGGCCCACAACATTATCGGTTGACTGAATCAAGCACTGATTTTTTATATCAAAACTATTACTATTAACTCTTAAAATGAAAAAGCTCACACTGATTCAAACGTGAAACAATGCCCAATTAATATTACTACAATACACAATTCTTCTGTACAGCTGTTTAGCTCGCTGAGTTAGGGTGATACCATGCAAGTTTTGTCTTTTAGCGGCGTTCATGAGTCCAGCTCAAGACTTTAAATATAAATAAATAGATAAATAAAAGAACAATGCAATTTGATTTCTTTTGTAAGCATATGTAAATCGCTGATGGAGGGGGGCGCCATATAAAATCTAACCTAGGGCGCCACATTGGGTAGGGCCGGCTCCATTGGGACGGTAGAGCCATGATCAGGCCTGGTATGCTGCTGCTGGTGGACCAAATAACACAGTTATTCTGCTGCATGTGGAGGCCCTCTGCTTCCAGTGCTTTCATTTTTTTCATTGGTTGCTTTTCAGCGCCACTGGGTTTTTTCTTCGGTGGTTGTTTTTCCATGATGTTGTCAGACTCCTCACCTAACTTCGACTCACTTGCCGTGACTCTGTTAGCCCCGCCCATCCAGCAGCTGGTGATTGACAGGCCCTGACTAACAGTTAACCAATGGGATGTGTCGATGGGCCAGTCAGCCACACAACTGGACAATAGGCCACATACAATTGCAAGAAAAAGTATGTGAACCCTTTTGGAATTTCATGGTGTCCTGCCATAGACACCCTGCTTGTTCAATGTTTTACGTATGTAGACTCATGAACACAGATGTTAGCCAGTTCCAATGACGCCTTCAAATCTTTGGCTGCCACTCAGGGTTGTTTCTTTACCTCACTGATGAGTCTTCGTTGTGCTCTTGGGGTCATTTT
>OMNN01093273.1:0-14654 GCA_900302755.1 Chromis chromis | reverse complement strand
GAAACATTGTTTATTTTGCATCAGTCTGACAATGGCACTATAAATCATAATGGTGGCTGTATTCAAGCTTTCATAGAACTTTATTTTAAACTCAAGCTGTTTTAATGTCTTGAAAATGTGTGTTTTACATTAAAATTGCAATTTCAAGTACATTCAGAACAGTGGAAACCCTGGCCATTGAAAATGTGTAAAGAAAAATATCCCTGGTCAAAAATAAACAGACCTACAGTTAAGTTGCTCGTACTCAGACCAGGACTGCTAGCCGATCGCAGATGTATTGGAATGACTCCCGGGACAAACAGAAGTTTTGCATACACTGTTTCACACTGAAATCCGGTACAACTGTGACGCGGATACGCAGATACGTGGATGTGCTGGCGGTGGGAAACAGGCAACAGGCGACCTCCGCCTCGCGGACCTCCGTGGACCTATAAACATCTTTATAAAGATGAACATCTTTATAAAGATGGATAAACATAGATATTATCATAATAATAATAATAATGAATTGGTTTTATATTGCGCTTTTCTGTCTTTCGGACACTCAAAGACGCTTTACATTTCATTATTCATTCACTCCCATACTTGATGGTGGTAAGCTACGTATGTAGCCACAGCTGCCCTGGGGTAGACTGACAGAAGCGACGCTGCCAATCTGCACCATCGGCCCCTCCGACCACCACCAACCACTCACTCTCACACTGCATTCACCCAGGCTTCCTGGTGTTCCCTCATGGTCTCCCATCCAGGTACTGACCAGGCCCTACCCTGCTTAGCTTCCGAGATCTGACGGGATCGGGCATCCACAAGGCGGTATGGCCACAAATCATCAATTATCATCAACTTATTGCATTTGTTTAACCGCTATGTAATCGATACAAGCATAGACATTTTATCGTGACGCAATGGTGTGGCTCCAACTTGGCTCATGGCCAATGGAAAAGCAAACTGGTTCTTAGGAGGAATGGGATTTGAACCAAGTAAGCACCGAACTAGCACCTGGTGCTTCTTGATGGAAAAGTCCTACGTGTTGGTTGTTATTAGCCTCCTAGCTCTGACGCGTCTTGTGCATCAGTGTGATCGGTGGACCAGGAACTCGTGCACTGACAAACATTCTGTGTTGTCTGGAGCGCAAACTGCAATTAAATGCGTTATTTTTGTTTAATTTATCGTAAGTAACGCATTAAAGACCCACCCCTAATTTTAACACAACCTGAGTTGATCAAAGTGCTGGGCATGATATCCGACAGACATGATGAACTTGTAAAATTAATTATCAACTAAAATAAATATAAAATGCTAAAGTATGAGTACCATTAAGAGCAGCCAGAACACATTTGAAACATGTGCGTCTTGAGATTTTTCTTTAAAATGTCAATGGAGGACTAACATCCTCTAGGAAAAGTCTATTGTCTCATCCCCCAAATAGGAAATATTCTAAAAGTTACATTAAACATTTGTGTGGAGCAGTCCAGTCGCATGTTCAAATACTGTTGACCATTATTATGGGAGTAGGAATATGGTGGTAATACCAGTAGAGTGAGGGCAGAAGGAGAATTTCTATCATATTTTATGGAAGTTAGCATGCACGGGGTGTGTTTGAGCGGCTGCAATGAGATGGAAAGATAACCCTGCCACTTTATTCACTGTTATCTGTACTCAGCGGTGGTATTTAGCCTGACAACCCATTCTTTGAAAGCAAATGATATTTTATACATATTCATGATTCCCATGGTGTATCCTTCTTATGACCTCGGAATTGCTAGCTCATCTGCAGCCGGTGTGCTCTTTCTCTCTCTCTCACACACACACACATAGAGACACACACCCAGATCCTTGATCTGAATAACATGTGCTGCCTCAGAGCATTGGAGCCAAGAAATATATATATTTTTTTTCCAATCAAATCCAATCACTTCTTGTGTGGCTGGTAAAGCAGTGGTATGGCAGGGATGTGATGAGGGACAGAGATGCATGAGATGGGGAATGATGGATAGAAACACAACCAGAGAGAGAGAAAATAATAGGGATGGTGGAGGGATTGTGTGAAAGCAGGTAGAGGAAAAAACTAAAGGGGGCGGAGACAATTACAGAATGAGCGAGGAAGGGAACAAGGAAAGCATACATAGATGTACAAAGAGAGTAAGTTGTGATAGCTGGGTGCAGAGTGAAATAGACAGAATGATGGAGGTCTTGAGTAGAACAGTAAATGAGGAATATAAAAGGTATATTCAGTTTCAGTGCTGTAAAGTTCGGATCAAAGCATCATCCAAATAAGCTGGCATAAAATAGGAGAGGGAGAATCGATGGAGAGAAAATGGAGCTCAAAAAGATAGAGGCTCAGAGATGATACCACTTCTGAGGTCTGGTGATTGTGTTGGCGGCCTGTTTTGATCACTCGAGGATAGGAAAAACCAGCGAATGCAGTGCAGTATGCCAAGAGAGCTACTGTAATTCAGCATCTCATCTTCCATAGAACAGGAGGAAAGAGTCGAATGAAGCGCTGGTTCCTCTTAAAATAATTTTATGTATGAAGGCAAGGATTTAAATTACAAGAGAACAGACGAGTTTTCTGAAAAATGATAGGTAACTGTAGTTATTACTGGGGTCCGGGTGAAAAATTAACCACATATGCACTTTAGAGGGGATTAAAATCACCGACCAAAGTAGGTAATGATAAAATCAGCCCACATGCCCTCAGGAAATGAATCCAGTCTGAATGGAGCTTAAAATACAAATGGCTCTAAAAGAAAAAAAGTGAACCTCATGGTGGCACAGGATGAAAATGCATCTAGACAGTAGGTGTCAGCCTCTGGGTACCATGAACGTCTGTACAAAAAGCTACAGTAAGCCATCTGAGATATTTCAGTCTAGATGAAAATGTGGTGTTTTTACAGTCTGCTTGGCTAAAAACACAAATATAAGCAGCATTCTGGTATGTGAGATATCTATATCTGTATCCGAATTGTCTCCAGCTGATTCATATTTCAAAAGAACACCTCCAACCAGACATGTGGCAGTGTTTGTGCATGTACAGTACATACGTATTAATTTGCTGCGAGTACACCAACATGTAACACGCCTGTGTCGATTTGGAGGAACACAGTACAGATAAGTGTCTCCGTCTCCGGCTGCCAGTGTCACAGCCACTTGGGGTTTTCTGTCACCTCTGATTTCCCACGGACTGCCTCTCCACATGTGTGCCGGAGAGTAATGAAGTGATTAACATTTAAGGGGGCTGATTAAAAATGTTTGATTCAAATGACTGTATCTCAGTAATGGGAGGGGAAGCAAGAAGCCGATGTCGGATTCTGCATTCACTCTCACTCTTAACATATCTTCCCCTTATCTAGAAAATGAATAAATAGTTAAAGTGTGAAGGAGGATTGCGGGAATAATGTAAATATTATTTAAATTTTAATTACATCGCTGCCAGTTACTTACATTTTTGTACCACTAGAGACTGAGTGACAATCTGCTCTGCCTCTGCATTGTAAATTGAATGAGAAAACTTTTAAAATTAGGAATGCACATAAGTAAGTGACAGCAAGTCAGCGCGCTTTAAAGCCTCCGACACACTGATATATGCCAGATATCACTGCAGTTTGGGCATCATTATTCACCTCAGCATTGTACACGAGTTGTAACTCAAATGACTTTTCTCATTCTCTGTCTCACTCGTAGACAGATTGCATTAGCATGGATGCCACTGAGTAGTAAATGTTGTTACATTATGAATAAGTCACAAAATGATTCTTTCAGTATCTCTAATGCGCCGTTCTTTTTTTTCTGTATCAGCGTATTTTCTTATCTGCCTGTGTCTGAGGGTTTTATCCCTGCTGAGGTGAGCAACAGGCAGAGGAATGCTGAATGAATGCAATATGCTGCAGCTCCTGTATGTTGATATTATCTGTCAGGTATCATTAGTTTAACACTGGAAACTTGGAGCTGAAGAACATCGACTGTGCTGCCATCCGTGTGAGCATCAAACATCGAAATGCCTGTTGTCTTGCATTTAACTTAAAACAATCACTGTGTGATTAAATGCTTCAATTACAGCCAGAGATGCAAATAGATTCAATAAGACATAAAATTAGCTCTTGACAGCAGCATAACTGTTGCTGGCTATCAATACTTCTTGCTGCATTATTAGTGTTCAGTCAGTGTGTTGTTGCCATTACTGCGAATGAAAGCTGTTCCCATATGTTTGATTATTTGTTTTTCCATGACTGTTCATTCAGTTACAAGGGAGCTGGACACATGCACACATATATATATAGACACACATATCTCTGCTGTAAACACTATAGTTGACACATGCTATGAAATATTTCAGATTCGTATTAGGATCTCGTGTGGATATAAATTCAAAAACTGACATCAGTATGGATTTTGGGTCCCTCTCCCATCAACTTTATGCTCGTCTCTTACTCAGATCTAACACATCTCCCAACTCAGGGAGAAAACTTTCCGACATCCTTGACGTACTACTCGGTCCCTGCTGTTTTGGATTGACAATGCCGCGCTGTGACAGAGTGAGCAAACTAATACGTGCCAGTCAAGCAGACTGGATAGCAGGAGACGAGTGATTGCGCTGTTTATGGGGGTAATTCTGCACAGACGGGGGGTAGAGGGAGGGGGCTGCGATAAATAACAGAACACAAATGCTGTGTGATTGATAAATACTCTATGACAGCACTCTGTCTTCTCAGCGAAACTCAGCAGAAAAGGAGGCCATTCTGAATCAATGAATGACAACAAAAACCACTGCTGTGAAACTTTACAGGCAAAAGAGCCATACAGAGAAATGTCATCGCAAAAAACCTGCGCAGACAGACAGCAGAGGATTTTTTTTTTCCCCATTTAATGGGGATCTTCAGACATCTCACCTGGATAATTCTGCCATTAAAGCAATAGGTTGACGTTTTGGGAAATGCACTTATTCACTATCTTGGCAATTTCAATAAAAAGCCTGACCCTGCTCTCACGTCTGCACAATAAATATGAAGCTACAGCCAGCTGTCAATTAGCTTAGTTTAGCATGAAAACTGGAAACAGGAGGAAACAACTAGGCTGGTTGTCAGCAAGGTGACAAAATCTGCCTACAAGCCCCTCGGATTCAGTCTTAAAGCTAAGTGGTGAGCTAAAATAAGGCAGCAAATAAGCTTTTTTTCCCTCCTGAAATGTCAAACCTTGTCTAGGGGTGGCTGAGACACAATACGAAAGTTACCCAGAGGGATGTACTATGAAGTGAGATTAATGAGTGGGCAAGATATGTTAAGCCTAAAGCTAGAGCTATGTATCACCATGGTAACTAATGCTGCACAGCTAACCTGCTCCCGAGGAAGTTCTGTTCAGGCTGTAAGGAGCGACAACCTTTTACCAGTTCTTTCTCTATGAGTTATACAGATTCTCAGCTGAAGGAATATGATGATGCCTTTGAATGAAGCCATGCAGTTACAGTAACATGTGCATTGCATTACAGGAACCTACACAATATTCAGCTGGTGATGCAGAAAATGTATAAATATAGTTTGATTCTTGGTCCTGATTTGCTGCCTGATCCGTTTTACACTGCTGGTGTAGCAGCTTATAGAACACAGATTGCAAAATGTATTAATCTATTTGTATTTCAATCAAGAACACTAATTTTACTTTCATTTGGCCAAAAACTACAGTGATTTTCACATATCTTTCATTGTGGGACAGTGTCAGACCTAAATGCACTTGTTAAGTATCATGCTTAAATTAAAAAAAAATGAGTTTAAGAGCTCTAATGTGCAGCTATGTTAGAAATAAGCAGCTGCATTGAGAGTGCACCGAGTGAGTGGTAAAATTAACATATTCAGTTACAAGAGTAACAAATTCTTACTAGCACACCTCTCTTCTCTTTTTTTGCAGAAACAGTGCTTTGTGCGGAAATTAATTATTTATATTCTTCATAGTTCTCCATCATAACATCCTCTTGACTGATGAAGAAAACCTAGTTAACACAGAAACTTGATAACGACCGTTGTGATACCCAGTATTTCTGATTGGGGTTTGGGTTTTGTCAAGCCAGCTAAAACAAAGAAAGCCTTTGTTGAACTTGCTTCGTAGTACAGCCCTCAGGTTGCTCGCAGTCAAACAGCTTGTTTATTTACAACATATTAAACGATTTCAGAAGTTGCATTTAGCTTCAGGGTGAGCCAAGGCCAAAGGAACAAACAAAAAAAATCAATCCAGATAACCTAACCAAGACAACCTCACCAAAACAAGCAATCCACAATACTGTACCTCCCTGTCTAGCATAAACAGGAAAACACAAGGTTAAATGAAATGGCGGCTCACCAATACAAAATCAAATCTGAATCTCATCCACATGGCAAGAGCTGCAGGTGGATATGCAGAATACAAGTGTGGCTGGTTGGAAGGGGAGGGAGGTGAGTGAATCTCCTGCACTGCTGGAGAGCCATCTTGGCTCCTTATATTGAGGGCTGTGATTGGCCAGGAGCCAATTATCTGCAAGTGGCCAGTTGCTCCACCAGTCGCCATCTTGCACACTTCAATTAGCACACATGCATGCATTCACATTTGACACACATCTTTCATACATTCCATTTTGAGAAAACAGATTTGTGACAGAACACTGAGTTATATCGAAAAATAAGGTTCTGATGTTTTTATGTACAAATTTTTGCAAAGATAATCATCACAAGTCTTCAAAGGAAACATACCAGCACCTTTTTTTTTGCAGGTTCAAAAAAACAACATGTAGCTTGTAAATGAGTGAGCCATTACAGGTGCTGAAAGTTGTGCATCAACCTGTTAAGTGGCTGTTGGCTCCATCCTCATATTTACTGCACAGACATGAAAGTGGCTTCCATCTTCTTTTCTAACTCTTGGCAAGAATGTCAATAAGCATATCGTGGGCAACATTAAGTGTAATCAAATATCATTACGTGCAATCATTCCCACTCACAGCCAAATTGTAAGTCTGAATAGGGTGCTTAAAGCTTTTAAAAGTGCCTACTTGGACTGAGAGTTTTTAAGGGGGCCAGAAAGTTTATGACCAAACTGAGGGACGTTACTGCATATTAAAACTCAGGCAGCAGAGGACAGAAAACAGGAACAGTCCAAAGGCCAAGTGCATTTCAATAAACAACAAGTAATGTTGTCTGGGAATTGGTAAGCATGAAAATGTCATTTGGCCCAGGTGGATTCCTATCTGTCTGGCTTATGGCATTTGAGTTTCTGCGTGGGGAAACCCATTTTCAAATGTGATTTCCTAAGCAAATACGGAAACCATAAACGCAAAATAGTTGGATGCTGGCTCTAGCTGCTTGTGGATATGCTCCTTAAATTCTAATCTCAGCTCGTATTATTTCACTTCTGTCTCCTAATGTCCTCGTCTCTCTCTGGCACTGTGGAACAACTTCATAGAAATACTGCATTGCCCAGTACTGTGGTGCCAAATAAATATGATCTTCACATTCACGGTGCCAACATGCCGAAACAGTTATTTTCTCCATGATGCACTCTTCATCTCAAGTCTGCCTCGAAGCATCAATCTAGTCTCCTGTCAAAGGAGAGCAGCTCAGATTATTTAACTGACATCTTAAGACGACCAAGTCTTTACACGCAGGCCTCATAAAAAAACAGAACAAGAAAAAAGTAAAGAAAATAACTGCTATGATGTCCTTGTGACGTCGTAAATCACAGGGTGTATGAATTTTGCAAGCCTCAGCAGCTCAGTCTGACAAGGGCATCTCAGCTCCTGTATAATACTCTTGTGTTCTTTGAGGTGTGGCTTTTTGATTTCTGCAAGACCGGGTGGTCACCTATGGAGAGTGGTGTGGGAGAGGAGGATACACTGCTCCACAGGAAAGAGGATGGGGGAAGAGAGGGAAAGAGACAGAGGAGGAAAACAACGGGGGAAAATGTAGAGAAAAAAGCTCAGTACCAGTCAGCCGGCCAAGTCGTTTACTGCACCATCAAGAACAGTTACCATAGTAATTGCGGTGTAGGGATGACTGTGGTGGTAATACGCTGGGAAATAAGTATCTGTAGCACAAGGATGACATCTAGTGGTTTTTCTGTCAGTAGCAAAGCACTGGTCATGCCTGGGTGAAGAGGTGCTACTAAAACTGAGGCCATAACCAGATTATTCATTAATGTGACAATTAACAACATGATTTGTCTTTAAAAAAAAATAAAAATGAGCAAAGTGACCACTGTAAAGCTCAATGTGTTTTCTTAAAACTCTGTTTTATCCAATTATCAGTTCTAAACCCAAAATGTTCAGGTTTCTATTGTATATGACAAAAATGGAGAAGATCTTTACATTTAAGCTGCTAAAACTGGACAACTGAAAGAAAAAGTAACTCTAAAATGCTACAATGCGGAATATTAATGTTAAAATTCACTGTTGAAATTTAAAAAACTAATCCAAAAATCAAGAAAAACTGATTTCTTCACTCTTCTCATCACCCTATATTATTAATGTATGAAATACCTGCATACCAACTTCTATTTGTGCCTTGTTTTGACATTACAACTCCAGTGTGGTATACTTATAAATCCTTATAAAATATTAAATCCAACACATTTTGACTGTATGTGCTGAATTAAGAAGCCTGATTGATTTATTGACTGATTAAATTGTATTGTATTGTATTATGTATTCCACTTAGATCACTGGGCCTGGGTGAATGTATAACTTGGCAAGTAAATTTATGCACAATGAGCCAATTTTCGGAATATCGGACAAGTAAAAAGTGTAATTAAGAGCTCTGTTAATAATAATTAACAATAGTAATAATCTAACTTTTATTAATCCCCTTGGGGAAATTCATTTTCTGCATTTTACCCATCCTACTATACATAGCAGGAGCAGTGGGCTGCCGCGGTGCAGCGCCCGGGGAGCAGTCAGGGGTTAAGGGCCTTGCTCAAGGGCCCAACAGTGGCCACAGTGGGATTCAATCCCCTGACCTTCTGATCAGTAGTCAGGGGCTTAACCTGTTGCGCCACCTCTGCCCCAAATAATAATTCCATTCAACTATTTGCCACTATGCTGCCTCTTTTTAGAAGAACTGTTTACTGTGCTTTGTTTTCTGACATTGCATGGTTGCTATTATTAGCCTACTACACCTTAATAACCAGTGACCTTTAATAATGCTTCAGTTTCTCAGCAGGTTTGGTAAGTTTGGCCAAAGGAAACAGCCTCTTCTCGACTTCTGCACCTGTGTTTTCCTGTGAGCGAACCAGTCTTGGGTCACTAATATTAGTTTCCAGCAGTAGCCTGTCCAACTGGATTTAAAAGCAGTGAGGCCTGTAAGAGCTGTCTTCTCTTTTCTCTTCATCCTGTTTTCTCCTGCACACACTGTTTGCCATCAACTGCATCCATCCCCCAAAAACTGACAGAGTTGATTTTTGACCAAACTAGACTTCGTTCCTAAAGCTATTACATATGTGTGAAAAATAACACTCATAAGGCTGGGGTTAAATGACATTAGGGCAGTTGGGAATCGGAAAAGATGAGCAGTAATGTGGTCAGTGATGTAGCCGAATGCTTACCGAACACAGTCCTAGCCGGCACCGACTCTCTATTGAGCCAGAAAGACACTTGGGAAAGAATGACTGTCATGATGCAGGGCAGGTACGTCTGGATGACAAAGTAGCCGATCTTCCTCTTCAGATGGAAATGAGCTGTCATCACTGTGTATTCACCTGCAGAGACAAGGATCAGGGTCAGTTTAAAAAACAACAACAACCATGCAGATCCTTCAAGGGAAATCTGACATTTGAGTGATTGTAATTAGGTGCTGCATTTGACATCTGCACTCATCTATAATGTCTTTCTCTGTATCAGATGGCATAATTTAGTATTGCATGCTTGTCGTCTTAACCTGAATGATGTTTACTGAAATTTGTAAAGAAGTAAAATAATTCATGTTCAACTGTTGCATTGTAGTGTGCAAAATAAGTTATTTTCTTTTTTTGTAAACATTTTTCATTACATTAGATTATATTAAACTCTTTTTTTTCCCCAAACGGGTGTGTAGGATTAAGGGGAACCTGTTAGCAGAAACGGAATTTATTCTTTATGATTCTGTTTTCATTGGTGTATAACCACCTGTAACCATTCATTGTTGTGTTTTGTCAGCTTAGAATAAGCTGGAAAAAATGACGCTCTCTGTCTTTTTTTAAAACACTTTGTTGGAAAATGTCATGAGGTCAAGGAAACATGTGAAGGAGAATTTGTAAGGAGACAGGAAAAGACATCTGACTGCACTCAGTCTCTACTTTCCCTTGATTGTATTTGAGTTTATTTCCTTTTAACTGTCTTTAATTTCATTTAATAATGTTCCTTCTTTTTTATCCCTGTGCTGGATTATACACCGTGTTGTGCTTTTAGCTGTCTCTAATGATTTCATGACTTTCATACTCTTTTATTTGGCTGCCTTGTACAACACTTTGTAACCTAGATTTTGAAAAGTGCTCTATAAATAAATAAATATATTATTTTTATTATTACTTACTATGTAACCATGTAATGTTGCTGATGTGGTTATGTCGTAAAAGGTGCATCAGTTCGAATTTTGCTGCCGGAAGAAATTATTTATTCTCCTTCGATGCTAAAAGAGATAAGAAAGGAAGCACCGAAGCATCTTTCTTTTGCATTTAGAGTTCAACCAGCTCTTATCGTGGCTGCCACTTAGATACTTCAGGGTCACTTTACTCTTTCAAAAAAAGACTGCAAACAGGAAGCCTTTTTCTTAGAGCACGCCATGTTTCTACAGTAGCCCAGAACAGACAAAACAGACACTGGCTGTAGAAAGCTGCAGCTTCTCCTACATAATAATAATAATAATGCATTGGTTTTATAAAGCATTTTTTTAAGACACTCAAAGACGCTTTACAATGCATTATTCATTCTCTCCATACTCTATGGTGGTAAGCTACGTATGTAGCCACAGCTGCCCTGGGGTAGACTGACGGAAGCGAGGCTGCCAATCCGACCACCACCAACCACTCACTCTCACACTGCTTTCACCCAGGCTTCCTGGTGTTCCCTCACGGTCTCCCATCCAGGTACTGACCAGGCCCTACCTCGCTTAGCTTCCGTGATCTGACGGGATCGGGCATCCACAAGGCGGTATGGCCATGTTATATGCTTACATGCTTGGAATTGCTGGAAACCTCAGTGATAGATGCCACTAAATCCTCTACACTAAAACTTTAAGTTAAACTGCCATGACTAAGGTTTAATTTAATGAAAAATGTCCAATTATTCTGAAAATACCACTAAATCTATTATTTTTGCTACATTCTATTCCCCCTCTAGTTGAGTAAGGTCACTTCCACGACTGAGCAGACAATACTTGTGCTAAGATTGGAAGTAAAGCTGCCACTGCCACCACAATTAATATTTTATAACAAGAGCAGTAAAAATTGATGCGCTTGGATTCATATTCATAAAATTAATGAGATGTTGCAAATCTCCTACAAACGTTACTGTTGGTAAATTAGCCTGAACTGCCCTGATTTGTTCAAATTAAAGACAAAATGACTCCACTTTGCTCAAACTTCATCATGCAAAAATATGGAACTTAAAGACTGGATTAGTGTTTTCTCCAGATATCTTGTTTTTGTGAGAGTGAGTGCATGAGTCAAGTGTTTGGACCCATAAATGTGTCTATTAATCAAATGTAACTGTGCAAGTGGAAGCCCACAGCTCCCTCTGTCCACTATATTTACTGGATGTAATTTATGAGCAAAAAATTAGCTTTAAGATGCCAAAGCAGCCTTAGACAAAGATTAGCCTTCTGCAAGTGTCAGCAGTGGATAGTTGATATAATAATCCATCTATACATACAAAAGTAGGCAGTAGTATGATTTCCTAGCCACCGAGCAAAGCCTAATAGCTGACAAGGCCGTGAAACAGTGCCAGTGCTGCAGTAGCATGCAGGCTTTCCAAATGGAAGATATCTCAAAGAGAAGCCAAGATTAGACATGAGAAGAAAAAGATGTGTTACCCATGGCAACAGAACAGAGAAACATAGCTCATTTGCTGCGATTTTGAAATGAAGGCCTTGATACACGCTGCCACTTGGCAAGAGGAAAGTCCTTTTCAGCAGTGGGAAGGGGGGAGGGGGTGTCAATTCCATGGACTAATCCCAAAAGATTTTTTATTCCTCTTTTTTTTTTTTTTTTTACAGCACTGTAGTTGTATCGCCTGCGTTCCTAGCAGTTATGCGAAGACTAATTCTCTCTCGGTGTCACCGTACACACAAACACACACAGACGCGTGAATTTAAAGGAATTCAGTGCACTCTCAGTACCCTATGGAGCTCTATATCTTCTGTAATTTAATTTGCATGCCGGTCCCGATGCCTGTGTTGTGGATGGGGGAGGAGGAGGATGTACAAGCAAGGAATTCACTGCATGTGGCAGAATTTTCTCAAGAGAAGCCTGTGATCGCTTCACTGAGAGGGAAGACAATAATTATAGCATGAAGATGGTAATCGCGTCATGTTTCCTACAGATGTAGGAAACAGATGTAGGAAGGAACAAGGTTTCCTGCTAAATGGATGGGAATACCTGATTCAGGACATGTACAGCATGATTTCATGGGAATCTATGACACAGAAATACCTGAAACAACTGCTGCTATATTTAGCTCAATGGCAGGTTGTCAAAGGTTTTTTTAATATGTATAACTTAGCTGTTGCTATGTCTGTCTTACAGGAGCAACATCCAAGGTGGAGTCTGTGATTTTGGAGAAAAGATTGTTGATATTTGCTATTTTTAGACAGTTAACATGTGGCAGATTAACTGTCCCTCTCATTCCCACTGCTCCCTTTTCCCCAGTATCCTCCTCTTCCATTTCCTCTGTCCTGGGCACAAACATGCAGGAATAAAGCTGTGTGATCAGTCCAGACTACTCTGGTTCCCTCTTACAGAGCCACGGCTGTGTACAGAAACTGCACATATAGAACATACACCTAGCAGACCGTGAGGAAATATTCACTGAATCTGCCACAAACACGTATTGGATTAGAATCGCACACATCACCTTTAGGTAAACTGGTGAGAAAACTGAAAGCCTTTACTTGCAAATACAAGCACTTTTGGGGAAACACTACATTTAAAATGGCAACTTCGCATCTTACAGGAGGCTAATTAAAAAAAAGATAAGTACCTAATGACCTAATACAACAGGCCAACATATACTGACTTTGAATATTTCACGAGTCATCATACTTTTTTCATCTATATTGCTTAACTCTACTATAAACTACATGCTCCCAGTTTGTAATTACTCTTTGTTAAAACACTGTAGCCCCAAAAGTCATTCTGAGATAGCCCTTATATCATCTTTAGCATCATCAGTGTTATTTTTTCAAACTCACTTTCAACTGTTTTCACAGGCTGAGTGATACCCTCTATGAAGAGTAAACTGATCTTAAAGCTGGGGTAAGCAGTATTGTTGTTTGTTTGTTTTGGGTTTTTTTGCAGATTGTAGTTCAATTGGTCTGAGAGGAAAATAGATTTCTGCAGCTCCTTTTGGCTCAGGCTTTTAAAAAATCATTTTCGTTGATGGAAGATTTTAGTCAATCACAAGTCTTTAACCAGATCAGGTGAGACAGTATAAAATAGTAAGATGTGGTGTCATGGGTTAAACCTTGATTATATCCCCTATGAATATGCACATGAACACTACAGACAGGTGGTTGTTGCTAGTCTGGAGGAGTCCACTTAGAAAACTCTGTTGCATACATGGCCAGTAGGTGGTATCTATTTATTCTATTTTCTCTACTGCCCTTGTGGTACAGTCACTGCATGTCCGCAGACTAGGGTAAATTTAACCCTCTGGGGTCGATAGACGCGCCGGCGTGTCCAAATAACATGACCGCTTTAGACGATATAGCAGCGAGACGCAGCCTCGCTCCGTCTCCGTTTCAACTTGTGTCGAAAGTGCGGATTTCAAACTATTTACCAGTTTTTAAATTGTGTTGATAGGCCAAATAAAACCACAGTTATGATCGCTAATAAACGCTATACGGAATGTTTTCGCATTTGGAGCGCCTTCGGTGCGCGTTCGGCGCAGCATGACACGGTAAAAACAGGACATTCTGTGGAGCGAGACGAATGTGCTGGCATGAAAAACACAGAAAAATACTCCATTCCTATTGGTCTAAAGGGCACCACAACAGCCAATCACGAAATTGTATTGCTGGGTTGCTATGAGAGAGGGGGGAGATTTGGAGAGAGCTCAGACTGACAGAGCCCAAGCGGAGAGAGACAAACAAAGCTCCTGTATTTTAATGCAAATAGTGTCTATAACTGTGTTGTTTGCCAAATTATTGCATTATTTTTTGAAGTTTACTGTTTATATTTGCATTCTAAGTTACAAAAATGATTCGTCACACGTTTTTTGGTCTTTTTAATTAATTAATTTAATCTAACTTTTTCCTACTCGCATTTTGTATTTTTATTTTATTTTTTTTGCAATTTTAGGCCCACTGTGCCCATACAGTATAACAAAATGAATAAATAACTGTACAATCACATAGGTGAGGTTGTGCTGAAAAAAAAGACACCAAGCAAGTCAAGGTGAACAGTTTCTAAGGTGAAATATAAAGGTAAAGTCAAAAGTAGTCAAAGACGGC
>OMNN01093272.1:0-18159 GCA_900302755.1 Chromis chromis | reverse complement strand
GGAAACTGCTTCCCTCTGCTCGCCTCTGGATAACCACACGACCTGCAGCAGCCAATCAGATCCCTCCTGAGTGTGTTGACATGGTGACAGAGGTCAGAGGGTTCACTGACCCACAGAAGGAGGAGTACTTCAAGAAGAGATTCAGAGATGAGGAGCAGGCCAGCAGCATAATCTCCCACATCAAGACATCACGAAGCCTCCACATCATGTGCCACATCCCAGTCTTCTGCTGGATCACTGCTACAGTTCTGGAGGAGCTGTTGAAAACCAGAGAGGGAGGAGAGCTGCCCAAGACCCTGACTGAGATGTACATCCACTTCCTGGTGGTTCAGGCCAAAGTGAAGAAGGTCAAGTATGATGGAGGATCTGAGACAGATCCACACTGGAGTCCAGAGAGCAGGAAGATGATTGAGTCTCTGGGAAAACTGGCTTTTGATCAGCTGCAGAAAGGAAACCTGATCTTCTATGAATCAGACCTGACAGAGTGTGGCATCGATATCAAAAGAGCCTCAGAGTGTTCAGGAGTGTTCACAGAGATCTTTAAAGAGGAGAGAGGACTGTACCAGGACAAGGTGTTCTGCTTCGTCCATCTAAGCGTTCAGGAGTTTCTGGCTGCTCTTCATGTCCATCAGACCTTCATCAACTCTGGTGTCAACCTGATGGAAGAACAGAAAACATCTCTGTTGTCTACTCTTTTTAGAAACACACCTACCCAGAAACATCTCCACCAGAGAGCTGTGGACAAGGCCTTACAGAGTCCAAATGGACACCTGGACTTGTTCCTGCGCTTCCTCCTGGGTCTTTCACTGCAGACCAATCAGAATCTCCTACGAGGCCTTCTGACACAGACAGAGAGTAACTCACAGACCAATCAGGAAACAATCACATACATCAAGAAGAAGCTCAGTGAGAATCTGTCTGCAGAGAGAAGCATCAATCTGTTCCACTGTCTGAATGAACTGAATGATGGTTCTCTAGTGGAGGAGATCCAACAGTCCCTGAGATCAGGACATCTCTCCACAGATAAACTGTCTCCTGCTCAGTGGTCAGCTCTGGTCTTCATCTTACTGTCATCAGAAGAACATCTGGACATGTTTGACCTGAAGAAATACTCTGCTTCAGAAGAGGCTCTTCTGAGGCTGCTGCCAGTGGTCAAAGCCTCCAACAAAGCTTTGTAGGTGGATTAATAAACCACTTAAAATATGTTTAAATTACTACATAACAAATTAAACATTATGTTTGTTCATTGTTAATTCTTCTTTAGGCTGAACAGCTGTAACCTCTCAGAGAGAAGTTGTGAAGCTCTGTCCTCAGTTCTCAGCTCTCAGTCCTCTAGTCTGAGAGATCTGGACCTGAGTAACAACGACCTGCAGGATTCAGGAGTGAAGCTGCTTTCTGCTGGACTGAAGAGTCCACACTGTGAACTGGAAACTCTCAGGTCAGAATACAGCTGCTAGTTGATCAGTTAAATCTACTTTATGTTCCTGTTTGTGCAGATGTTCAACATCTATAGGATTTTCCTTCTTGCTTCTTTAGTTGACGACATATTTCTGACTCCAGTCTGTCAGGTTGTCTGGTCACAGAGGAAGGTTGTTCTTCTCTGGTCTCAGCTCTGAGCTTCAATCCCTCCCATCTGAGAGAGCTGGACCTGAGCTACAATCATCCAGGAGACTCGGGAGTGAAGCTGCTTTCTGCTGCAGTGGAGGATCCTCACTGGAGACTGGACACTGTCAGGTATGAACAGACAACGGGAGGTAACTGTTTCTCACTATTTAGCTCCTTGTTTAATTGTCTGAGTGACAGATTTTGTTTTTAGCAGTAAGTATAATTCATGTAGATAATAAATCAAGTAGTGGAACACTTTTTAAATTATCATCTTTATCAGTCCTCATCTGACTGTGTTTTTTCCTACAGGGTGGAAAATGCTGGAAAAGAGAGGTTGAAACCTGGTTTGAGAAAATGTATGTATTTTTTTTCATTTATAACATCAAAGCAACACAGAATTTCTGATGTGACATAAATTAAAATGAATAATTATATTTTACAGTGAAGTAACAATAAACCCATCAGATGTGTCGAATGATTAACTGTTACTGTACTCTGTCATGTTCTCTTGATCAGATGCCCTCAAACTCGAGCTGGATCCAAACACAGCAAACAGATATCTCAAACTGTCTGGCAGTCACAGGAAGGCGAGAGCTGTGGAGGAGAAGCAACTATATCTTAATCACCCAGAGAGATATGACAGCTTTCAGCTGCTGCATAGAAATAGTCTGACAGACCGTTGTTATTGGGAAGTAAAGTGGGGAGGCTGGGTGGACATCGGTGTCACTTACAAAGAAGTCAGAAAGAGCGGAAACAATGCTGACTCTCACCTCGGAAGGAATCGTCACTCCTGGAGTCTGAAGTGTTCTGATGGAGGTTACTCTGTCTGGCATGACAATAGAGAAACTGCAATCCATCTCCCTCCTTCTTCCGATACAGTAGCAGTGTATGTGGACTGTCCTGCTGGCATTCTGTCCTTCTACAGAGTCTCCTCTGACTCTCTGATCCACCTCCACACCTTCAACACCACATTCACTGAACCTCTGTATCCTGGATTTAGGTTCTGGTCACTGGACTCCTCAGTGAGTCTCTGTGAGTTGTAGGAACAGGCGTCACCTTATGTGTGGAAAAACAGCAAATATGTTTCGGGTTAAACACAAAGTGACACAAATAGTTATTTTATTTATTTATTTATCTTAGACAGCATAATGTAAAAACATTCAAATTAAACAAACAAACCTGCCAACACAGCAAATCTTCATGGTGAATATACACATATGAGGAGATATACGTGAAAGGTCAGTTTTCATAATCACATTGTTGGATGAGGGAAAAAATGGGCAGATGTAAAAAATAATTTAATTATTAAAATATATGTAGTGAACTCGACTATAAAAACAGCATATAATTTTAAAAAAAAGAGAAAAAAAAGGGGAATAAGTATGTTGCTCCAACAAGCGGCATCTCTACAACAGAATAAAACAACCAGTTACACTATATTGGAGTTGATAATGGTTTAGAGTGGAGTGGAAAACAATTGTGTCCACCATTAGCATTATGTAGTGCTGCACATCTGCAATCCACAGTAGTAGAGTAGAGTTAACAGTTAGTACAGTTAATAAGGTTGTCCATGCTGGCTTGTGGAATGTTCTCCCACTCTCCCTGAAGGGCTTGAAAACATTGTTGGACATTTTGGGCAACAAGATCCCATTGTCAGCCCTGTCCATCCAGAGCATTGTGTAGCAACATTGTCTGTCGTACCATGATGTCTTAAATGATTTCTTAAATCACAAATGGTGGAGTTATGGACATTACGGCGCCTGGCTGTGACGCTAACTGACATGCCAGCATCTAGCAGCCAACAGCCTATTTTTGTCTTTCTCTTGTCATCTGTGGGATATATTGGAATAAAGTTGTATTTTAAGTTGTTCTTGTTGTAGTCACTGATTAAAGGAGTGTCTGTATACTAGTTATACGCTACCTGATTACTGTCCTTTAAAGACACTCCTGACTATGGTGTGGATGAACTAAATGGTCACTTTTTGTCACTTTTTGTACACAATTGTGTTTCCAAACCATAATAAGAGAAACTATTATTTTTCTACTTTTTGTCTGTCAGAATGTATTATAAATACCTTATTACTTCTGTGCTGCATTACAGATGGATACAAAACTGTGATAATGAGCCTTTACAATATAAATATTACAAGGGCACAAATTAAGTGAGCTACAGCGACACTGACAATAGCTTTAAATATTCTGTGTCAGAAAAATCTGCAAAGACTGTCTGATGTTTTATTCTAAAAACATGTGCATGTCTGCTGTGTACACCTTGTTCTAATGATTGATTACAACTTTTAGTGTTTGGGTTCTTAATCATGTAAACTGTGTGATTTAAGTACTCTCTAAAAACTCATGTTTTTTTTCTACCTACACCTTTGCTAATGGAATATTAAGTTTGTTATCTATAATAAAAAGAAAAACGTGAATAAACAGCATTTCTCTCATTGTCTTTTTCAAATTCATAGAGTGACAGCACTCTGAACTAGAATGCACTCAAGCGAGATGCAGACCCACGCCGGATGCCTTCCTAAACATGGCAGGTAGCCCTGTGACCTTGACCTTTGACCCTTTGACCCCAAAATCAATGGGTGACCAGGGTAGGTCAAGATGAACATCTGTGCCAAGTTTGATTATCCTATCTCTATTTGTTCTCGAATTATCATGCGGACATAGCCACACACCCGCATACATACAGACAGACAGACAGAAGCCCGTGATCGCCGACTTTGTCGCCGTGGGTAATAAACAGCAGAATTCACCTTTTCTGATGATACCAGTTGTTGTGTGCCTGGCATTACATTCTACTTTACATGAAAAATAAACTGATGGATTTGCTATTCACTGTAGTGATTCAAAAGTTGTGGTTCAAAGAAGAGCGCAGGTCACCTATGCACAAGTAGAAAATGGTGATCCTTGACTCTGAGGGGCCCAAATCAAAGTGGCCATCGGGGGTCAGTTGTTTGGGTGTCGGGGGGTAAAGATTTTTCTGGTTTACCACCTTTGCAAGTAGAGACTACTATGTGTGAACACAGTATGAAATGGCAGTTATTATCACCTAGCATATATTTTTCCCAATTTCCTAAAGACATACAGTGTCCCACCATCATGGTTCTGATATTGCCAGATTTCCGATAATCTCCCCAACACACGTATGACAAGATATCTGTACTGCCAGCATTTTATGGGGACGTACATGTAAAAACTTAACAATCTCATAATGACATTTTATATTTCTTGATAGACGGGCTAATACAAAAATGCCTCATCATAATAAACAAAAATCCTTATAGCCTCGACTGTAGCGATAAAAACAAGTTACAAGTATGGCTAACCTTTATGATGATCAAGATAAAAGTAAATATAGTGAAATCATCCTGTAAATAGCCCAGGGCTCATGAGATTAAACAACATATCCCAGAACTTAACCATATTGCTCACTTAGAACAAGATTACTCAATGTATGGCACAGCTGCCGGGTTCTAAGCAGGGTTCTCTAAATTTTGTTATTAAATGCTTTAATAAATGTTGATAATAAGGACTTCATTTTTGATTTATTTTCCCCTAAATTCACCCAATTCCATCAGAAAAGTAGTTGTCCTCAGTATTTTGTCCAGGGCTTTATATTTTCATTATTAATTCAACTGCCAAATATTTTCTCAATTAATCATTTATTTATTTAGCAACAGTCTCTATCTTGGTTTGTCCAACAACAAGACCTGAGCCCAAAGATTCCCATAAATATTCCATAAGATGATGAAAAGCAAAAACTTTCAAAACTGAAAAGCTTGATGTAGAGTTTAATGGATTATCAAAATAGATGCCAATTTTGTGTCGATCAACTAAGTGATTCAGCTTTCACTTTGTCCATTTAGTTCATCCATAAGCTCCTACTGGACAGCCAGCACAAACTTAAACTTCAAATGTGAAGGTCATCTGTATTATCTAAACAGAGGCCAAAAGTGCACTCAGGAGAGTGCTAAAACCTTTTCAGAGCCAGGTGTCTGCCAAGGTGCGTTTCCACATGATTTATTCATTTGGGAAGGTTGTGGATGTCTATTATCCCCGGCTGGTTTGAGGAGACAGAACGGACAAAAAAGTCAAGAGCCTTGTGAAGTCGAGGCTGTTTGCCAAGGTCCTCATGGCTGATATTCATTTTCACAGCTCCTGGTTTACTCTGGATGTTTTCTGTCAGAATGCTGCTGAACATCTGCAGCTTTTGTTCATTTGTATTCTGTTTTTTTGTATCTTTATTTATCCAGGGAGGTTTGCCTTTTTCCAGCATGCACTGAAATTCATGCAGACATAAACGTGCCTCTGAGCTCCCAAACAGGCTCTAAAACCTGCAGTGATACACATTTTTGCACATAATTTTTCAATAATTCCTTTTAACAAGCTTTGAAACCTACTGGGTCCGGGTGTCTTGTGCAAACAATTCAGTACGCCACTGTGTCACATAGCCCCCTACCGTTATTAAATATATATCTTAGCCTGCTTTTCAGCAGAGTTTCAGTGCCCTATGAGGACCTCAGTGCAGTTTCAGAGGGTTTTCTGTCCTGCAAAGTGTAAAGATGTGTAGGCAGCTGTGGCTCAGGTGGTGGAGCGAATTGTCTACTGATTGCAGGGTTGGGGGTTTGTTCCTCAGCCCCTCCACATGCTGTAGCGTGCTTGGGCAAGAGACTGAAACCAAACTTGCACCTGACAGTTTTGTCCTGAGATGACCTAAATATAGGTTTAGAGGGTTTTCTTTCCTTCAGAGTTTAACAATATGTACATTTCCATTATCAATTAATCTGTTCAGTACTTGTCAGTCCACTGATTAACTATTTATTCTATAAAATGTCTCAAAATTGTGACAACAGAGCTGTTACATTTCCCATAACCCGAGATGACGTCTTCAAATTGCTTTTTTGTTGAACAAACGATGTGAAAACCCAAATTTAATCAATTTGTGATGATGCAAGACAGAGAAAAACATAAAATCCTCACAGCGTTAATCTGGTGATGTGGGTCCGGGATGACACTCGGAAATGTCTCAGCAACTGCTGATTCTATGAAGTTCTGTCCAAACATTCATGGTTCCCTCATGCTTTAATGTAATAACTTTGAAGATCCTGTGGCTTTTCTTCTAGCGCTGCCGTCAGATTCTTAGTGAAATACTGCAGTTCAGTTCAGTTTCAGTTATACAGCAACGATTTACAACAGAAGTCATCTCAGGACACTTCACATAGTAAGATCAAAACCTCATAATATTACATTATAAAGAGAAACCAAACAAATCCAACAACTCCCTTTGAGCAAGCACTTGGCAACAGTGGGAAGAAATAACGGTCAGATAGATGAAATAAAACTGGTGCACACATTTCCATAAATTACTTGGGTAAATTCCTTTAGCACCACCATCGTGTCAAAATTGTAATTTGTCCAATACTGTACTTGCCTGTAAAACTAAAGGCTTTCCCATCAGTCTCAACTGTACTTTAGATATTTTTGCTACTTTAAGCTAAGATGCTGAGCACAGTAAGCATTACATTTATCTTAGCGTCTGCGTATTAGCATTGTCATTGCGAGCATGTCAGCATCATGATGTTAAAAAACAGTCTGCATCAGCATCAGTACTAAATTAATTTTCAACACAAGTTGGCTTTTTTTTTTTTTAAGTTGTTAATAATTTTGACCTCAAGGAGAAGAACAATTATGAAAAAATTAAGTTATTTTATTTTAAATTACAGGTAATTACCAGCATTATGACATCAACGTCATTCATCAACCCAACTTATCAAAATAATGTTTACAACTTACAAGGTTTATCTACATCACTAAATTTGATTTTTTTTTTTTACCTTGCAACCATGCATTTAACGTCCTGTGTCTGACTTGGAAAAATCTAAGAAATGTCCAGCAGAAGTCAGATTTTGTGGTTTCTCAACCTCAACTTTTGCATTTTATATTATTATCCAAAACTGCAACTTACACAGGTAACTGTACACAAATATTCCCTAAGAACTAAACTGTAGGGGAAATCAGTATAAGAAGAATAACAGGTATGTTGATGTAATTTTGTGGCTACAGAATAAGTCTTTGTGTTGTTTTATAAGGATATACAAATACAAACTTTTTTTTTTTTTTTTTAAACTTGGGTGAGGTTTCGTATATCTAACTTTAGCCAACATAACTTTTGGGCTTTTTTTTCTCTTTTTGTTACTTCAGTTAAGTAAGCTTCATGTGTGTTGATGAGAGTTTGCTGTTGGTCGAAAATTCTAATTAATTTTAAGTCCAATTTCCCATTTCTAAGGTACATTGAATGCAGCTTAAGCACAGCATCACAAACTAAGTCTGTGTTCATTTGTTTAAAGAAAAAACATTTTTTTTAAACCATCAATTAGTTTCTTGTCAAACTTTATTGAATAAAAAAACCTTTTGTTTTCATATTCAGCTTGTTGAAAGACAGACCAAAGCAGCAGATCTTCACCTTCAAGAAGCTGGACCTGCAGTTGTTTTGGTGTTTCTGCTTGAAAAGTGACCTCAGTTCAGTTCAATTTCTTTGTGTGGTGTTTGTTGTCAGGCTTGTTCTGCTTTAGTTCAGTGCAACAAAGCACCAAACATGTTCCCAGTCTCCTTGTTTCTAGTCTGTCATCGCTGCTGCCGCTCAGGTGTGTGGTTCATCACTCCTTTTATGTCTCTCCACTGAGACGTTGCAAAGACCTTCTTTTTACCTCCAGCACTTTCGCTCTCTTCTCAATCCCTTCACCCATCCCGACCCGACACCACGCATCCTCCCTTCCCTCTAATCCATACTCTCACTTTCTTTCTCTCCGAAGGATCCACTGTTTACATAATTAACATGATTTCCTCTGAGAGGTCTTCTCCCTCGATCCCCCACGCCTCAACCCTTTTTCCCCTTAGTCTTTCCTTCCCTCTCATCCTCCCATGACCTCCCCCACTCTTTCTCTCTTCTCCACTCAATCTGACTCATTCCTTTGGGTCTATTTTTATCTCTCCCTCACTCTCAGTGTTTCTCTCCCCCCCTGGTCCCTTACATGTAATCAGTGCTCTGTTGATGAACGTTATGATTGAACGTAGACAAAAGCAGCAGGAGAGTGAGCAGGGGAGAAGCTGAGAGCCGGACGCAGAGCGGAGGATAAACTGTATCTTTTCTATCTTTCGTTTTTCCTTATTTCCATCCCCACTTTTTCCTGTCCGAGGGGCTTCATCACACCTGAGCATCCCTCCTCGCTCTCTGGTTAGACTCCCTGTGTCATCATGTGTCTGTCTTAGCGGCTGTGTGGATGTCTGCTGAGCTGGTCTGTAATCTGAAGTGCATGCATGTGTGCGTGGGAGTGGAGGTGAGCGTGATGGATGGGCTTCAGCAGAGACTCTGTTCACTTATTAGTGTGAGCCGTGCGGATACAGTATGTGTGTCAAGATTAATGATGCTATTAGGAATCATTTGAAGATATTGTCTGTAGACTTTAACATGTGTTGCCTGGAGGAAAAACAGTGAATGTATCCGTACAGAGAGCTGCGTAAATGCTAAAAACAACAAAAAAAATAAGAGATTTGGTTAATATGTATCAGTCCTTTTAACTTATTGGTTTCCAGACTGGCTGGAATAAATGAAAGCCTTTTGATCGTGTGTAACTGCTCACATGACACAAGCAATCATTTCCATTTCAAACAAGGATTTAACAGGCTTTTCAAATTAAAAGCAGAGGAACACTTTACTGAATTCGACTGGATCTCCTTTAAGATTCAGCTAATGAACCGTGTGGCTTGATCTTTCCGTCCGCCTCACAGCTGCCTGTCAAATAATGTAAATTGAATGCTTTAATTATTTTTCAGTTCCTTCTACTGTGTGTTGCATCTGTTCTTTCTCTCTCTTCTCCTTTCAGTGAAACAAGGTTAATTGCTTTGACTAATTGTTACTTAGTTTTTGTTACTTAGTTGCAGCTCAATCAATCAATCAAACTTTATTTGTATAGCAGCGTTCATACAGCTTAGTGCAGTTCAAAGTGCTTCACGAATGACTGATAAGTTGATAATTAGACAGAACAAACAAAGAGTGAAATAAATCTAAATTTAAAAAGAATAGATAAAAACGATTAAACCTAATTACACTTTATTGTCATTAAAAGCATCTACTCCACTTTTTCAAACAAATCAAATGCAGTTCAGAGCGACTGACTAAACATAAGATGGAAAAAGAAAGATTTGGGGACTAATGCACATCAAAATCTTTGACAAAATATAAGATGGGTAGTAAAAATTATGAATAGGTATTTAAATATAACAATAAAAATGAAATTGTAAAATATTACAGAAAATAAATTCATTATATTAAAATAGCAAAATATTTCCAAAATAAAATTTGATAAAATTATTTTCAAAAAAACATAAATATATTTAGTTTACCAGAAGACAAATCATGAAAATAGAATAAATAATGAAGACTAGATTGAATTAGATTAAAAGAAAAAAAAATTATTAAAGAATTAAAGAATACATTTAAGCATGATAAAATATATTTCAAAAATAAAAATAAAATTTAAAAGTATAGGATCAATAAGATAAAATAAGAAATGTCCATAAACTTTACCTTATCAAAAGTTCAGCTGAAAAGGTCGGTTTTAAACATTGAAAAATATTATGAAGTCGGTGAAGGAAGTCTTTTAAAATCTAAAATATATGTTAGGATTTGGAATGAAAAATATGAGTTTATTGCTGATTATTACTGGCCCTCTGTTGTAGTATATTGTTCTATACAAATGTATTGAAAGACGCACTAGATATGGATGGTTAGTGATGTGTTGATTGCCCCCTTTATTCCTGTAGGTCACATTGTGCAGCACATGTACGCATGTTAAAGCACACAAAGATAAAGAAGAAAATGAAAGGCACCAAATTTTAGAATACTGACAAAAGGAAATCTCCTATAGTTTCTTGTTCACAGTTTTTGAAGCCCAAGCCGCCTTCCCCTCTCCACATCTAACCAACTATCCCTCTCCCAGGACCCGTTTGATGCAGAGCTTCAAAGAGTCCCACTCCCATGAGTCCCTGCTGTCTCCCAGCAGCGCCGCCGAGGCGCTGGACCTCACTCTGGACGAGGACGCCATCATCAAACCTGTGCACTCGAGCATCCTGGGACAGGAGTACTGCTTTGAGGTGAGAGCTGAGCCGTACTGTGGACAAACAACAGCACACTCACACACAGTACAGAGCTGTAAATGGCACCAAAAATGTTGTTCCACCTTGACAAGTGAAAGTGATGTGAAAAGAAAAGATGATTTTTTTTTTTTACCTGTGCAACAAAACAAAGACATTGAAATAAGCTCTCAGCTTTTCCATCACCTTTCCATTAGTGGAACATAACAAAGGTTGAGCGTGAATACAAGACATTGTTTTGGCGTCTTAGTTGCAGTCTCCATAGTGACTAATGGCTGTGGTTGTTGAATTTACCATTGGCTATAACCTCAGGTGACTACGGCATCGGGAACCAAGTGCTTTGCGTGTCGCTCAGCTGCAGAGAGAGACAAATGGATCGAGAACCTGCAGAGAGCTGTCAAGCCCAACAAGGTGAGGGGAGAGAAAGGGATGCGGTAGAGGAAGAAAAAAAGGATGATCCCTCTGTCTGTGTGTCTCTCTCTCTCCTCCCCGTCTCCCGTTGTTGTCTGTCTTCAATAAGAGCGCACCGCTTCATTTCTCTGTGTGAACTCCATCCTCGTGTCTGTGTGTGTCTGTGTTGAACAATTTAGTAGCTTCTCCAAACAAATATTAAAGCTGCACCAGGTAATGTTTCAGGGTGGAGGGTCCAAATTGATGTTGAAAAACTGCAAATCAGATGATGTGATATCAGTGAATTGCACACAGCATATCTACTTGCCCAGCATATCTGTGATGCTAACAGAGAAGAGGTAAAAGATCAACATCAGTGAGTCCAGGTCTTTTCTCGCCAAGATAATGAGCCTCATGCAAGAACCACTCGTACAATCCGATCTGTTCTTAAATGGCATAAGCATTTAAGAGAATTTGTGGCATTCAGTGATCTTCCTGTACTCAGAAATTTTTCTTTAATATCAAGAAAACTCACGAGCAGTCCAGAGTAGTTCACGCGGCAAAGTTGCTGTTTAGTGTCGCTTAAGCCCTTATTGACATTGACATGAGAAAAAGTGGGTGTAAATACCACAAGCTAATGACCAGAGTGAATTTTTCTTCCATTTTTGAGACAAAACAAGAGATTTTGTATTGAGAAAAAGAAAGTGGAAATGGGGAAGCAAAAACATATGACTGGTCGATGCTTCACCACATAATTGGAGCGCTGAAAAAGGTGAAGCCAGCTCCAATTTGAGTCGAGACTGAGACTACTTTCACCAGTAGTCTGAACACACATTTGCCTTAATATGGATGGATTTGGTGAAAATATGATCCCAAAAAACGAGACAAACAAAACAAACAAAATTCAAATTAGCTTCATCATATCAACCTTTTTTTTTTTTAGTTTATATGAGTTTATTTCTCTTCAGTAACAGTTGTGCAATAAATATTTTCTTTTTAATCCTCTAATATGACTACAGAAGCTGTTAACCCTACAGAATATGTTGTTCAGCTAATTTTCTGCAACAGGACTTGAAGCTCTTTGAAATTATTACACACACTGAGCAGCGCAGGTAGACTTATTGATGACCGAATCTTACGAGACGTTTGTGCAGTTAAAGCTGTGCTGGGCAGAAATCTGGGGGAAAAAACGTCTGGATCTAAAAATACAGCCTTCCTTCTGCAGCTATCCCCTCCCACTACACGAGCATGGATGTATGCATGCACTCTGTACACTTGATGGTAACATAAACATGAAGTTAAGTTAGCCACAGCTGCAGCGGTGAGCCTTTGGCTACGATTAACAGAGGGCTAAAATATTAGCAGCATCCAACATAGACATAATCACTAGTTTACAGGTAAATCCACCTACACAACCTTACCAACCACCAGGAAAATGAAGTTAGCAGCTTACCTGTCCAGGAGAAGAACAGTTGAATGTAGTAGCTACTGGATGTAACTCCAGTTATATGAGTACGCTTATATTGTCTCATGTTTTATTATGCAATTATTGTCAGACTGACTCATCCGTCTCCTTTTTTGGGGTGCTTTACAGTGTAGGCCGTTATTACCAGTGCTGGAATAGAAACATTTTCCTCCATTGAATCAGACGTTCCACCATCTGAAGGGACATGCATCCTCATCTTCATTTGTACAACAACCACTAGGAACGGCGCCTGCTCTCTGAAAAACCTCTCCAATCTCTGTGATTGGCCAAAGTGTCTCGTCGCAGGCTGGGTTTTCAAAAGCCTGAAAACGGAGCCAAGAGGATCTGCAGATGTCTAGTCTCCTCTCAGACCACTTGAATTACAACAAACTGAAAGGTTATTATGGAATTTTGCCCAACTGCCTGCGCCACTTTAATGGAGTTTGAGGAATCCGAGTTGTAACACTTCTGGCTGTGGGAAAAAAAAGAGTGGTTTAGGATAAGAGTATGAAAATGTTCTTACATGAGGCCCATTTCCAGTGTGTCGATATCTGACACGTGCAGATGAGATGCTCTTGGTTTTTGAAGCGCTACTGTGCAATTTAGGAAGATAAGCCGGTGTATTTCCACATAAAAATCTTTCCCGTGCAGCCTTAAGGTACTGTGATCTTATTTTCATCCCCACAGCTTAAAATATAACTAATCTCAGCCTTTCATATTGGCTTCAAGTAACACCAATATTCTAATTTTCACCCATAGTTCTGTGAAATTGTCCCACATCTCCCCTCGCTGTTATTAAAAGTGAGCAGGCATGCGAGATATGCAGCTTTGATGGCAACCAGGGACTAAAGAGTTATTAAGCCAGACTGAGATGAAGCATCACCCGAGCTGAATGCCTCGTCCAGATGCTCGGGCCGCGGGGGTCCTGGCTGAGTCACAGAGCTCCAAGGACTCCACGCGGGTGCTCTCTCTCCAAAACCTCCCCTCCTCCTACCCTCAAACAACACGCACCGTGCATCTCAGACCAGATGCACCGACAGAGATAAGACTCGCTGCAGGATTATCATTCTTCTTCTTAACTTTCCGGAGCCTTTTAATTCCGTCTTTGAGCTTTTCCTGTTTGTTTTTCGTATTCAAAAGCAGAGTGTCCACTCTACCCTGATTTACTGTTTTATCAGTCTTTTGATAGTAAAGTCGAGATAAGACAGGAACCAGGGGAGGCTGTAACACGATATCAAGGCAGAGGACTCGAGCCCATGCTGCTGCTGCTGCACTGTATGTGCACTAGCAAACTGAGCCACCAGATGCCCGGCACATTCAAACTCAGAGGTTTGGAATTAATTATGCCTCGTGTTTGGCGCTGGTTATCAAAGAGCATACAAATGGAGAACTTAAGAACTGTGGATCTCTATGATGCTCGCATATTGAGCCGACTAAATTAGGACTTAAATAGTCTGAAGCAAACAGGGGGCTAACAACAATGGCATTTCAGTCCAATTGAAATGACTCAGCCCCCGTTCACTGAAACATCACTCTGCAATCAACACGGCACTCTCTCCTCTCCTCCCATGGGGGATGTCAAATATAGCTGGGGCTTTGTGATTGTGATTAGGAAGTGTAGCTGTCTACAGAAACATTACCACCATTGTTTGTCCCTCATCTTTGCAGCACATGTGCTTTGTGTCATTTGTGTTTTTCTATGTTTAAGTGGATTACTTTTTTTTCAGCCTGTTCGAAGTCTTATCCTTCACATTTTCTGTTATCTTTCTTTTGTGTGTCTGTCATGTTGTCTCCATATTCAAGTCGAGAGTTGAGAGCAATTTATCAAGCACAGCCTACTATCCACAGCAGCCAAACCGCTGTGTCACCTGCCATTTCTTTCCTGTCATTTACTCCGTTCTCCTGCAGGCTGACCTGCTGTCGCCCTTTATTCACATACACTGCATCTGCTTCCACGTCTCTGAATTTTTCTTTGCTGTTTGTCATGTTTTCCCCCTGCATTGTATCATCTTCTCTCTGCAAAGCTTTGTAGTGACTCTGTTATTAGGTGCACTCGACCTTGTTTGACCCGACTTCATCTCCACACAGGACAACAGCCGGAGGGTGGACAATGTGCTCAAACTATGGATCATAGAGGCCCGTGAGCTTCCAGCCAAGAAACGCTACTACTGCGAACTTTGCCTGGATGACATGCTGTACGCACGCACCACCAGCAAGCCCCGCACCGACACCGTTTTCTGGGGCGAGCACTTTGAATTCAACAACCTACCAGCCGTCCGCAACCTACGCCTTCATCTATACAAGGAGACAGACAAGAAGAGACGCAAGGTAAGATCTGCAGGGTAACAGGAATGTCTGCAAAAGCATGTTCTTGGGCAATAGAATTGAGATAACATACACCAATCAGCCACAACATTAAAAAAAAAAAAAAACACCTAATATTGTGTAGGTCCACCTCATTCCGCCAAAACAGCTCTTATCTGTCGATACATGGACTCCAAAGACCTCTGAAGGTGTCTTGTGGTATCAGGTACCAAGACGTTAGCAGGAGATTCGTTGAAAGCTTGGGAATTTAGAGGCTAAGTAAAAAGCCTTAAACTCTTTGTCATGTTTCTCAAGTTATTCCTGAACAGTGTTTTCAGAGTGGGAGGGAGCATTGTCCTGTTAAAAGAGGCCCAAGGTTTCCAAGCAGAACATTGTCCAGAGTATCACATTCCTCCACTGGCTTGCCATCTTCCCATAGTGCATTTTGCTGCCATCACTTCCCAGGTAGCACCCAGCCATCCACATTATCTAAAAAATAATGTGATTCATCAGACCGGGCCACCTTACTTAAGCCTTGGCACCATACAATTATTGTCCGTTTTGATACGATGAGAGGAGTGTTGTTGCGGCACTTTTGTACAAACATTTCAGTGTTTTTATTGGTTGTAGGTCTATTAATTTACATCCAGAGGCATTTTAGTCTGTACCTGTTGGTAACACTCCTTGGAATATGAAAAGGGATTTAGAGATTTGTGGATTTGTTTGGTGACACCAGACCAGCGTCTTCCATTGCTCCATGGTCCAGTTCTGGGGGAGAGTTTTTTTTCAAACTCATGACCGCTGCTAAGGCCATGTGTTATCGCCTTAACTCAGTGAGCTAAACGGCGGCCCCCATGGTCCAGTTCTGATGCTCATGTGGCCATTGTAAGGTGCTTTCAGTGCTTGACCATGGCCACTCTTACCAGTCTGCAGCAACACAGCTCCATGCACCTATTTCATAATATCAGCATTAACATTTTCAGCAGTTTGTGCGACAGTAGCTCTTCTGTCGGATCAGACCTCTCTGGCCCACCTTGGGCGCCCATGACTCCAGTTTACCGGTAATCCTTCCTTGGGCATCTTTTAGTAGCTGCTAACCACTGCATACCAGGAAAACCCCACAAGAACCATAATTTTGGAGATGGTCTGACCCAGTCATTTAGGCATCACAGTTAACAAAGTCTCACAGATCCTCACGCTGACCATTTTCCCTGCTTCCAACACATCAACTTCAAGAAATGACTGTTCACTTGCTCCCTGATACATCTCACCCACTGACAGGTGTCATTGTAAAGAGATAATCAATGTTATTCACTTCACCTGTTTATAATGTTGTGGTTGATCGGTGTGTGGTTTATTTTAGCATCATGTTGTGTAAAGCAGCACTATGGTTTTGTGGAAATACAGCTATAATAATAATGAAAGTGAGCATTCATTCAACAAACACAAATAGATACTAAGATAACATACATTTTCTTTATTGGCCTCACAACACAACAGCTACAGTTATGCAGTTTACATAGTTTAGGTTGGAGGGAAGTGGGACTGCTGAAGTGAGTCTCCTCAAAAGCAGTGTGTGTTTTCAAGACAAAGAAAAACCAGAAACAATTGTAATTATTGATGAACTAATCATTAAGTCACTGCCATGGATTAACAACCCAGTCAACCCCCTGGAGAGACTCAGTATTAAGTCCATTTTCTGTTATGTGGCAGTTAAATTCTTACTTCTTTCCTCTTTAGGTTTTGTCAGTTTTAAAAATAATACAATTTAAAAGCAGGAGAATTAACACTGAGTCACAAATCCAGTAATTTTAGTTCTCAGTTTAGTGAGTACCACTGCCACAGCAAAACTCAATTCTAGCTTCAAAAAAACACTCCAGGGATCCAGTGTTAGTCTTCCTACTCATTATTAATTCATCGCTAAAGCTCAAAATGAACTTTTTTTGACATTTCCGACTTTGAGATTGCTTTTGTAAAATACATGCGTTCAGCGTTGAAAGAGACAGCTTTTCTTTGACACATGCTTATCACAACTAATATCTTTTCTGTTTTTTTACCCCCGAAGGAAAAGAGCACATACTTAGGGCTTGTAAGCATCCCCATCTCAAGTATCACTGGACGTCAGTTTGTGGAGCAGTGGTACCCGGTTATCCAGCCCAGCGTCCTCACCAAGGGAGCTGGAGTCGGAGGAGGGAAGATCATCAATGCATCCCTACGCCTCAAATCCCGCTTCCAGACCATGAACATCCTGCCCATGGAGCTGTACAAGGAGTTTGCAGAGTATGTCACCAATAACTACCGCACCATGTGTGCCGTGCTGGAGCCAGTGCTGAGTGTCAAGAGCAAAGAGGAGGTGGCCTGTGCTTTGGTGCATATACTGCAGAGCACAGGGAAAGCTAAGGTGAGCACTGACTCCTCTACTTTACTTACTGGTATGTATAAGATGCTCTAAAGCAAAGCTGTGTCAGTCTCTGCGATCAGAAAAGCTGTGTTTGATAGAAGAGGAATGATTTAGTTCTCCCTCTGTCCAGGATTTCCTTTCAGACATGGCGATGTGTGAGGTAGACAGATTCATCGACCGAGAACACCTTATCTTCAGAGAGAACACTCTGGCCACCAAAGCCATAGAAGAGTACCTCAAACTGATCGGACATAAGTACCTCAAAGATGCTATAGGTGAGTAACAATGGTGGCTTTCTTGTCTCATATTCTATGAGTTTAACCCTCTTTACTCCACAATCTGCCAGCGGGTTGAAAAAGCATGTTATCTTTTGTTTAAAGAAATATAAAATCGACAAAGTTATACCTTTATCATAGAAAGAAAATGTAAAAACAGGAACAATCATTCAATTTTCTGACAGTCCATGAGCCACTCATTGATGATGTACAGTTTATGATTCAAATCTAAGCTCAAAAACTTGATATTTTATTTAAAAAAATCACCTTATTCCACATGTCTCATTTAAATATTTGCCAAAAATAAAACAGTTACACTAACCAGATTCTGTACAAAACTAAAAACCTTGTAGTCGTCTGTGCAGCTATGAAGCCATGTTTGACTTAGCTGCAACCAGCAGTCACAAGATAAAAATTCAGGGTCTTTTGAGCTAAACTAGGCTGATCTGCAGGCTGTGTTTACACAGAGCAGATTGGAGACAAGTATGGAAACAAATCAAAAATGTCAATATCTGTAATATGTAGAGCCACCATTTTTTTCAGTATTTATTAGTAAC
>OMNN01093271.1:0-26530 GCA_900302755.1 Chromis chromis | reverse complement strand
TAAAGCGTTACTACTCGGCCCAACTAACATGATTTAAGTTTATTGTCTTGTTTCCACATTTTCAAAGACAGCATTGATTTCAGGTTAAACAAGAACAGCTAAATATTTCATGCTAATAACTTCACATTGAAGCAAGTTACATTAGCTAAAAACAGGTAACTTTAGCCTGTTAGCTTACCCGACGGCAAAACAGTTGTCTTGTTGTAGAAAGTAAACTCTGAGCATTTCTTGACGACAGCTCCTGTCTTCATGAGCTGCAGCTTTAAACCAGGTCAAAAAGTCCACCTTGGGGTTCAGCAGCTGCTCTGACATGATGGTTGGTGTTTGGAATCAGCTCCAGCAGCAAACCGCTCCGGCCTCCCGCCTGCAGCAAGCCCCTGCTCCTACCTGTCAGAACTTCTGCCATCATTACAGATATCTGCAACATCAATTCTCCTCGTCCAAACTCTGTTTCAAGATATCTGTAATTACATTTTGACTAGTCATAATACAAGTTACAGATATTTTGAATTGAGATATCTCTAACCACAATTCATTTAAAGATATCTACAACTTGATAATAGATATCTGCAACTAAATTATGACTATCCATAAATCTAGTTTGAGATATCTACAGTTTCATTCTGACTAGATGTAATTCCAGTTCAAGATATCTATAATGTCATTTTGACTAGTTAGGTGAGACGAGCCACTTCCATTTTACACTTCAGGCAAAGAGGGGAAAAAGCAGCATTACATTTATGCGTATAGAGGGGGAGCTTTGAGCTCTGTGTAAGATCTTAAGTTGAATAGCTTTTATTCTGTTACAGATGCTTAAGGTTTTCACGCTCTGCCATGCATCATTCCATTGATCATCTGTAATAGCCACATCAAGTTCTCTCTCCCACGTCTGACTCAGGTGAAGGGTGCCTTCAGCACCATAGTCCTTAAGTATAGTATGGAGAAACTTCATAGAGTTGCCCACCTGTAATAAGGAAAAAGTCCTGGCTTTGTATTTTTTAGTCAGTTGACTAAAAGACATTAAAGTAGGCCCGTCGAAAAGATCACAGAGTTTAGAAATTCCCTTAGTTGCCCATATCTCTCTAAAAGTTGTCTTTTACACCTGGTAAGAAATCAGGATTATCACATATCGGACTGAAGACAGAGGTGATCTGAGGTCTACCCTCCAGTCTTCGTATAGACCGCCATGCTTTAATGGTGCAGGCCATAATTGGATTGCTGAAGGCCAGTTTCAAGGATTTAAGTTTTCTAAGAATAATAAGTTAACTAAAGGAAATTTGGACATTTAGCTTTCAATATCTAGCCATGAAGATGCAGGATCGTTCTGCATCCAGTCAGATATAAGGCACAGATGAGCAGATAGCTGATACTTTTGAATGTCAGGCAGGTCTAGACCACCCTCTGTAGATGAGAGACGTAATGTTGCCATGTTAAGGCGTGGCCTCTTTTTAGCCCATATGAAGGAGCTAAACCAGCTGTTCAATTTATTTATTTTTTTAATGGGGGAAAAGGACTGGGATCATCTGGATTGGGTACAGCAGCTTCATCATCAACAGAGCAACCCAACCCAACCAGGAAACAGAAAGTGCATTCCACCTTTCTACATCCAGTCTTATACGTTCAAATAGGGGAGTATAATTTGATTTGTACACTGAAAAAAAATATAAACACAACACTTTTGTTTTTGCTCCCATTTTTCATGAGCTGAACTCTAAGATCTAAGACTTTTTCTATGTCCACTAAAGGCCTATTTCTCTCAAATATTGTTCACAAATGTGTCTAAATTTGTGTCAGTGAGCACTTCTCCTTTGCCCAGATAATCCATCCACCTCACAGGTGTGGCATATCAAGATGCTGATTAGGTGTGCCTTAGGCTGGCCACAATAAAAGGCCACTCTAAAACGTGCAGTTTTACTGTATTGGGGTGGGTCCTGGGGGGTCAGAAAAACAGTCAGTATCTGGTGTGACCACCATTTGCCTCATGCAGTGCAACACATCTCCTTGAGTTGATCAGGTTGTTGATTGTGGCCTGTGGAATGTTGGTCCACTCCTCTTCAGCGGTTGTGCCAAGTTGCTGGATATTGGCATACTCGGTGAGTATGCTGGCCCTGCAAGAACTGGGACGTTTTCAACTTCCAGGAGTTGTGTACAGATCCTTGCAACATGGGGCCGTGCATTATCATGCTGCAACTTGAGGTGATGGTCGTGGATGAATGGCACAACAGTGGGCCTCAGGATTTCGTCACGGTATCTCTGCATTCAAAATGCCATCAATAAAATGCACCTGTGTTCGTTGTCCATAACATACAAAGTGCCATCGAATGTCAGCATTTGCCTACTCAAGTCAGTTACGATGGCGAACTGCAGTCAGGTCGAGACCCCAATGAGGACGATGAGCATGCAGATGAGCTTCAATGACACAGTTGGTGCAGAAATCCTTTGGTCATGCAAACTGATTGTTGCCGCAGCTGTCCGTGTGGCTCAGACGATCTTGGAGGTGAAGATGCTGGATGTGGAGGTCCTGGGCTGGTGTGGTTACACGTGGTCTGCGGTTGTGAGGCCGGTTGGATGTACTGCCAAATTCTCTGAAACTGAAATGTCACATTTTAGAGTGGCCTTTTATTGTGGCCAGCCTAAGGCACACCTGTGCAATAATCATGCTGTCTAATCAGCATCTTGATATGCCACATCTGTGAGGTGGATGGATTATCTGGGCAAAGGAGAAGTGCTCGCTACACAGATTTAGGCCCCATCCACATGAAGACGAGCCCAGGCCTAAACACACAAATAGTCCTTCAACCCGTGTATCATCCACACAAAGCCGGCATTTTGGGGGTCTGAAAACAATCATTTCTGAACCTAGGTCCCAGATTGCAAAGATCTCAAAACGCTGTTTACGTGGCACCGTTGTTACACCCTGTCCGCTTCTTTTTCTGACACGCTTGCGTCATAGCTCCACCTCTCGATAAATGTGCATGCGCCAAACTCAGAAAATGACTACAATGGCGCCGTACAGTGTTGCGTGTGTACTGCTGAAGCTAGTCTCTGTTATCGCTATTACAGCAAAATATACTTCTACTGCATTATCACCGTGTTCACCAAACAAATATGGAAAGCACAATACGCCACTTCATTTTGGATCCACCTCGGAATCTGCACATGCCTAAAGTCCCGCCGTCAGTTTCCGCTTGTTTCCAGTACGCCGTCACAGCGCCACCAACAGGCCTGGCATGTGTTTTACATCGTTTTCAGCCGTATCAAGTGAATTTGTGTGGACGGACACATTTACTGAAACAGCTCCGTCTTTATGAAGAATGTTTTTGAAACTATAAGCGTTTTGGCTTCGTGTGGATGGGGCCTTTGTGAACAGTGTTAGAGAGAAATAGGCCTTTTGTGTACATAGAAAAAGTCTTAGATCTTTGAGTTCAGCTCATGAAAAATGGGAGCAAAAACAAGTGTTGCATTTATATTTTTGTCGCTTCAATTACTTTTTAAAGTGTAGTTACAGTAAAAACATAAATGACTCATCACAGTGTTGCTTAAATGTTTCAAATCAAAAGAAGAAGAAGCCAATAGCAAAGCAAGGCTCAAATGCTCAGAGAGCTCATTAGGAGAATGGAGTTGTATAATTTATGTTAGTTTGTGATCGTTCTCACAGGTGCAGGTCTCAGGCTGGTACACATCTCCACAGACCATAGCTCAGGATGCTTAACCTTTAACCTCCACCATCCGGCCCTGACAGCCCCCCTACACCGCTCCCTGCTGGCCTCATGATGACTTTCCAACATGCCTTTACAATGTACACACAGACCTACACACACACCAAAGGTCAGCAGGTGCCAGCGGAGGTGCTGTCAGCCAGCTGGGTTATGACAGCAACTCTGGTGTAATAATGTGTTTCTACCAGCAGAGTGCAGTAGCAGATTTGTGTGTCTGCGTTGTGTGTGTGTGTCTGTGTGTGTGCCACACTTGTGTATTTGTGCATATTGGAAAGAATTCTGCTTGCCCTTTGGCAATGTGTGTGTTCCTGATTCAGGAGTTTGCACATGTGTACATCTGTGAATATGTGTTTATGTTTCAGTCTGTCTGCACTCAGTGTGTGTTGGTGTGTGTCTGTGTGTGTGTGTGTGTGTACATGGGGAGGCATGTAAAGGACAAAATATTACTGAGCACATGTGGTGACTGAGTAGGAAAGCAAGTAAGGAAAGGAAAGAAGAAGAAGAGGAGGAAGAGAAGGGACAAGTAAAAAAGGAAACGAGAAAAGAGAAATGGCAAAAAGACAACAGGAAATTAAAGGACAAAAAAAGGAGGAGATCAGAAGAGAAAGAATTTAACGAGGAAAGAAAAACATCAGAAGAAAGAAGGGTGGAAGAGGACGAAGGCTATAAAAAGGCACAACAATGGAGAAAGCGAAAGAAAAAGCTAAGAATTAAGGCCAAGCTGGCTCGTCACCCCTCTGACACAGCTCCATATGTGAACAACTGGGAGGAAAGAGAGAGAGAAAGCTACAAAAGTGGAAAAGTAAAATCCCTCGGCTTTTCAAGATGAAAAGCAGAGATATAAATGTATAAAGGGAGCGAGGGAGGGATTATTAGGGGAAGCTGGTTGGCAACAGCATCCAAAACAAACCCACAGGCATTCCCTCTTTTACCAACAAACATCTTTTTTTATTTTCTTTCCACACCATTCAATAAATACAAAATACAAACCAGCTTCATATTCATAAACGACAGTGATAGAAAAATCCATAAAATATTACAATTCAAAACAGAAACGGGAACAACCAAAGCAGAGAAGCAAGTGAGATCAACTGGACTTGATTCCGACACCTACATGAGTGATACTGAGTGGAAATATATTCTTACAACAAATGAAAACGGCAGACTAGATGAAGAGACAGGTCGCAATGCTTTTCCAGCTTTTACTGTTTTTTTTGTTTGTTTTTTTTAGTTACTGAACTCGCCACCCGCTATGTTTACTCTGTATTGCTGATTAGTTGTATTTTTTTTTAAAAGAAGAGAAAAAGACACACCTGCACTCACACACATTCACACAGATTGAAGCAACACTTTCCCCACTGTGTCCAGTGAGAGCGGTGAGAGCTGCAGTAGCTACAGTATGGCTGTACTTCAAAAAGAAGCCCTGTCGATGAAATACAACTCGCACAATCTGACCGACATTTCAAATCCAGCTGGTTTTCAGAAGAGTCCCCTCGAACAGCTGTGTTACTGCTACAGCTACACCGCAAGTCCCTGCTTTGAAAAACTGAGCAACAAGAAATTCCAGCAAACACTGAAGGCAGGAAGCAGAAGGCAGCAGGTGAGTAAAGTCTGGTTGGTCCTCTCCGTAGCTCCATCCCTTCATTTAAGTCTTTTATATCCATTTTCTCTTATCCCGCCGTCGTCGCTCCTCTCTCCTCGTTACAATCCTGAAGCTGATAACAGGGTGGGTGTCAGGTGAGGAGGGAGGACAGAGGTGGGCAAGAACCCAGAGTGCAGCTCTGGGTTTGGGTCCATCTGAGAGGAAGAGGAAGAGGAGGGGGATTGAATAGCTAGAGATGGGTTCTGGGCTCCTTTTGGGTGTGTCCCAATGGATCAGTGTCTCATGGTTCGTCTTTTGTCTGGAGCCTTCATCGTCAGGTCATCGTCATCTCTGTCATCTACAGAGAGCAGGAAAAAAAAATCTATTTAGGACCCAAGTAGTGAGATTTTGGTGCTATAGTTTGATGTTAACATTGTGCCAGAATTTCACAGCTTCGAATAAAACCTTTTTCATGTCAGGGTGGAAAAAAACTCTGGAGGAGAATTTGAATCATCATAAGCCAGGAAAACTCTCCAGTTAAAGCCAGAACTTTTAACCACATTAGCAGCAACCAAAAGCAGCCTTCTGAGTGACTGTAGTAACAAGATCACATTGCACATTTGTACAGATTGCTGATTATTTCGACTCAAGGGGGAATCTCCTGTGTATCAGAGGTGGACAGTGCCTTGTATAATGTCCAGATCTAGCAGCGTGTGTGTGTTTATGTGTGTTCATTGCTCACCAACACATTCAGGACAGCACGAGCCATCTGTGCGGGTGATGTTGGAGCAGGTCAGTACTGCACATTGTTTCCTCTGACACTTGGTCACACCATGCTGCAGAGAAAAAACAAGATGGAGGGTTACTGCAAACAGGTAAAAGTGTAGAATTAAAGTAATATTTTATTTTATAATATTATACCTTTATCATGTATTTTTTAGTGTTTTTGGTAAGCAGCACAACAGACTATAAACACAACACTGACCATTAACATATAAAGTTGTGCTATGTGCTAAAATGTAGGCTAGCACTAGAAGCAAACTGCTCTCTCCCTAGCAGCTGAGCATGCTTCAGTACACCTTGGCAAAAAGGACCTCGCTGTGTGGGAACACTTTAAATTGAGCGATTGCAAGGCAGTGTGCCAAACCAGAGTCGCCTACCAGAGTGACACCACGACTACGAAAACTTACTGGAAGGCTGTAGGCTAATGTTTGATGGCATAATAAACAAGACCATACTGGCTAGCAAACGTAGCTTAGCTAATGTCTGTCACTATGATGAAGCTGCTTCTATCTACCATTTGAACAGCAATGTCACAACTAATCAAAACTTTCCTTTGAAAATTGTTGCAGCTGATTAGAATATTTAAAATAAGGTAGAAGGAGGAATGTGGGAACGTCTGGGGCATTACAATAGCTTGTTATTAACTCTACTGAAGGATGATTTGTTAAAGGATGACCCGAATCCTCCAAAAGTTATACAAATATTTGTTACTGATTGCTACAGAAGCTCTGGAGCACAAAAAGTGGTATTTGGGACAGTCCTTTTCTATTCATTGACAACTCCAATATTCCTTTTTGCTCTTCTTTTGATCTCCACTGGCTCCTGAGGAAACTTTTTGGCTCTTGAGCTGCTGAATGGACCACTATGTTCCCCAGCTCGGTGCTACCTTTGCTACTCTACCGCAGTGAGTTGGATGTTAATCTGTAGATGAACTAAATGTTCCACAGTGCGCTGAGTGCACTGTACCTGCTATCCTTATTAGCTTAAATTAATTCTAAATAAACGTGACAAGTTAGTATTTGCAGCAAATTAAATGAAAAATCTTTGAACTTGGTTATTTTATGGTGAAATGATAAGAACCGACTCGGAGGCCATCAGCGAGCAGCTGGCTGTATTAATATGATTCATGAAAATTGGTGATCCCAGCACAAGAACTATCGAGGAATATAACACAGAAGTTAGTCTCCCAATCTTTTAGATGATCTGCCATGTTGGTTCTTCAGCTGTAATATGAAAACTACTGTTTGCAAAGTTTACACTCAACCTTTGTCCATCTGTTTGAACAAAATCCAGTCAATTTCTTTGACATGGTGTCAATTAGTTTGAAGATGACTGTGTGTAAAAGTTAGGTGAACGTTAAATGAGTTAGATCGGTGTCCATTAGGTTGGGCCAGATCCAACGGGTTGTCTGTTTCTCCTGCCACCAAAAATAATGGACTGCTGATGTAGCGCTCTTCTCTTTATGACAGTAACACAAACGATGGATGAGAGCATATTGGACAACTAATCAACCAGTCGACCTCGACATTACAGTCCTACATTATACATAGGTATTTGGCCCATTGTTGATGACAAAATATTGTACAGAGCATTTTTAGAGTTTAATTACATTAAAACGGCTCCACACACAGGTACAGCACATTTGCTCAAGTGCTGGCTTCAGATCTTTCTTATCAAAGCACTTGTTTTCTGTTATGCTGTTATTTTGAACTGATTAATTTCTTTAATTCAATTTATAGTAAAAAAATTAAAATAAAAAAAAATCTTTTCAAATACATTGCCTTCGTAAAATTGCTTCATTTTTAATGGAACAACAACTTTGCTTCTATTGAACAGAAACTACTTGGATCACTTGGGTCATGGTTCTTGGCATCACAATACTTACATCACACCAGCAGTTGATGCACTTCATCTCGCCCACCAGCGGCACCCAGGGATGCCAGCTGTCACTGTTCTGGTAATAGTTCTTTCCAAATTTGCAGTGTCTCGGGCCATCTGCTTGCATCATGTCGCTGTGCTCCACTCCAGCTGGGGTCTTGTCCTCCTCTGGACACTCCTTACAGCAGTCGGAGGGGTTGCGTCTCACCGGTTGACTGCAGGTCAACGCGGGACACGTCACCTTCTCACAGTGAACCTCCCCTGTGGACCCCTAAGGATAAATACAGCAATAACAGCAGGTTAGCAGCAATTCTTCTTTTCAGCACAAAATGGAGCTACCTTATTGCTTTTTCCACATAAATCGTTTTAACATTCCCCAAGAAAGAACTGATGAGAAATGTATTTATGGCTCAGCGTCTTTGGAGTCTAATACAAACGAAATGATCCATTAAGAGCCTTTGGAAAGTAAATCCAGCCAGATGTGAGTGGGTTTATTGATGTATATTTACCTTGCAAGTGCAGACAGCACATTTAATGTAGCCAAAGGGAGGAACAAAGGGATGCCATGTGGTTCCTGGGGCGTGCATCTTCTGGTCTCCTTCAAAGTAACAACCTGCGAGAGAGAAAGAACAGCAAGACAGTCAGCAAGGAAATCCCTGAATGGTCCACAGCTAAATCATATCTGTGTGCACAATGCCCAAATTCAGTGGGTAGAATGCAGTTTAAGGACATGGAGACAGAAAATTACAATAAAGAAAAGTTAAAACAGAGAAAAAAGCAAAATCAGAGGTGGTGCCTACCTTCAGGATGCTCTTCTACCCTCTCTGGAGCTTTCGTGTCCTTGGGCTCCCTTTTCTCTGTACAGGAAAAGAGAAGTGCATAAAAACAGAATTAGTTTAAAGCTTTACGATTACTGCGGGGAGTACTTTGGGACTTCACCCAAAAGAATAAAATGTCCACAGAAACCAGGGACTCAAATCACTAGATCCTGTATAAAAGCTGACATTACTAAGGCTGTTCCAAACAGCAATTGCCGGTCTTCGAATATTCGGGTCCAATTAATGACGATTATTTACGATTACTTAGAATAAAATAATTCGTTTACGTGAAGCGTGACATCGGAGTTGGTAGGTCCGCGTACTAGAGCCTCTGCGGTGCTCGGCAGGGGCACGCACGACTATTCAAATATCAAAATTATTATTTGGATACCACCACAACGACCGAATATTTGGACATTTGAATATTCAAGACCAGCCCTAGATATTACACACATATATAGAACCAAAATCTGCGACTGTCTTACCATCACAAACTGGGCAGCACTTGCCATCTGGCTGAATGGTTCTGGAGCAGGTCAACACTGGACAGATGACTGGATCACAGATCACTGTTCGCTTCTGCAGAAAACATGCAGAAAGATGAGAATAAGAAGAAGGTTTTATTTGTAACACAAGATGTCATACAACAGAGACCCCTTACATGCACTTTCAAAAACGTCAGACAAATGTATTTTCCAGCTTCACTTTAAATGCCTTAACATTCCGGTGTTAACTGAACCATCAAAGGGTCCATTTAATTTCTGCCTCTGTGTTTGTTCTTCTTACCTGGCAGCTGCAGGAGACACACTTGTCGTAGTTTGGCGTCCACCGGGAACCATGAGCGTGGTGCTGGTTCTCAAAGAAGCATGTATGGGGGTCTTTCTTCAACTCCTCAGGGTCCTTTAGAAAAACATCATCAAACTCAACCTCCTCCGTGTCCGCCTTCGTCCCAGACTCACAGTTGTTTGGCACGTGGACCTGGAGAGAGGAAATGTGTGGGAAAAGAGACAAGAAAAGTGACAGACGGAGGTGGACGGCATGAGAGAGAAATAAGAAGGGTGGATGAAATGTGTTGTGATAAAAGGGGGAAATGAAAAAGAAGCAGAGAAAACAAAAAATAGAAAATTAAGGTTAGGACATGAGAGATTTGTTGGCCACACCTGACTCAGAGCTGGTGTCAAGTCAACTTGTTAAGTGTTCCTAAATGAAGGGTTGCTGTGCACCCAAGCAGATGGCTGTTTATGTGTTGGACCTGTTTTCTATTAAAACAGCTTGATCCTACTGTTGTGGGTGTGTGGTTGTGTGTGTGTCATCACTCTCCCTGTTAGTACCTGGCAGTCTACAAGAACTCATCAAACACTACACCTGCAAAGCTGCAGCTAGGTTTGTGGGCGACTGTGGTCTGCGTTTGTGTGTCTCTGAACCCCAATAAAATTCACTTTTCATTAGAGTCTCTCCAGGCAGACAACACCTGCCAGTGAAAATGTGTGTTTGTGTGGGCTAGTGAGTGCTAAATGAACTATCACACAGACACATAAACACTCAGATGGTAAAAAGAAGCCTCAAGGACTCTACTATACTCCAGCTCTTTTCTTTCTATAATGTAATTACCAACTTTAAAAAAAAAGTCTGGCCCCGACATCTCAGATTTCTGAAATTCTTGTGTTGTCAGCCAAAAATCTTTTCAAACATAAATAATTCCTGCAATTTTCAACAATTTAAAGAAGGAAATGTGTAATTATCTTTATTGCTCTACTTTTTAGAAACCAAGTTTTAGGCAAGCAGCCCATCTTCACTGCTTATTGTTAGTTTAAACACAAGACACTTGTGCTCAAAAAGAAAGGATTAATCCTCAATGAAGGACCTAGGATCCCTAATCTGTCCCTATACATACCAGTGAGCAGTGATTCCTAACACGTCTCTGGGGGTCATCAGGTGGAAACCTCCCTTCAACGGTGTTTCATCTACTTAGTCCCACGACACCTCCAGGAGGCTAGGAGGTGAACTCTGGCGTCCAAAAGTCACCCCCCCTAGTGCCAGTTCACACTGCTCCTACACAATCCAAACAGCACTGCCACGTTCAGCTGACCCAGGGCCGTTTAGGAGATGCTCCAGGTAGTGACCAGTGCCGATGCTACCACTTAGCTAACTGCTAATGCTAACTGCTAATTTAATCAGCACTGCCATGTTCAACTGAGCCAGGCCCGTTTAGGAGAGGATCCAGGTATTGACCAGTGCCGATGCTACCATTTAGCTAACTGCTAAATGCTAATGCTAACTACTACTTCAAGCAGCACTGCCACGATCAACTGACCCAGGCCCGTTTAGGAGATACTCCAGGTAGTGACCAGTGCCAATGCTACCATTTAGCTACTGCTAATGCTAGATGCTAATGCTAACTGCTAAAATACTTCAATACTACTAACAAACTCACCACACACAAGGAGACTGTACAGCCGGATTGATATCTTACTGTGTGGTTATCATGTGATCAGCTGTGTAGGAGAAGTCACTGTGTATTCTGTATTCATATGGGTTTTATTGATTTATCTGTTTACAATAATTTTGTATCGATGCTACTCATATTCATAATTTTATAGCTTAAAGCCAAGGTGAACCCTGTTTATTCCGTAAACAGGTTTATCAGTCTAGTTCTGGTACATGCTGTAAGTATCCGTAGATAAACTTATTTTTAAAAGCAAAAAGTGAATGTAGAAGTGGTAGCGTTTTCTTTACATACCCGTCCTCGTATTTCTCCTCGAGGGTTCATCTTGGTGCTGACCTGGATGAAAGCTGTTCCCTGGTTCAGGTGTTGCAGTAATTCAGCACTGATGTCCTTTAACACTCCCTGAGCCTGAAGGAGAAAAGATGAACAGTGTAAGTGTCTTTCTTTGTGATGTGTTTTATGTAATTGATGTGTGGTGTTTGCATTTCTTGTATTTGTGTGTCCACTGATGTACCTGTGAGCCATAGAAGCCGGTCAGCAGCCTCTTGTGTGTGGTGCTGCTGTCGTCCATCTCTACGATCTCGGCCAGCCCATGGAGGTGGGCGTTCACGGTGAGGTCGTCGGTCCTACTGAGGCCGGCAACAACTATTTCATAATGCAGGTGACACTGTTTGTCCACTGACACCCAGGCGTGGCCAGAAGCTCCAGTTCTTACTGGTGGTGAAACAAAGTGACCAGCGAGAGGGGTGGGCAGCTCTGGAGGAAGAACACACGTAAAAAGAAGACAAATGAATTCACTAGAGTGCATGCAGTGCATTTCTGAAGCAATTCACTGTGTTTTCATATATTTTATACATTCCATGACCCCCTCCTACTACTGCCATTTTCCCTCCCCTGCCTCCATCGATCCATACCATGTCTGGGTGCGTCGAGGCCACTGTACAGCAGGGCCTTGATCTGCCCCCTCAGCTCCCCCTCCTGGCTGTGTGCCGTGGCCACATTGATGAAGAGTTCGTTCTGGAGCAGCATGTGGATGTGTCGAGCCTCCAGACGACTCCAGCTGCCCACCGCCTGCCCTGTGGCCTTGCTGTACTCTGGTGTCAAGTCATAGAGGACGGAACGCTTGTTTCGCCGCCGTGGCTTCAACTCAATAGTGAGGCCAACGACATCACTGGAGAGACCTGCCACCTGAACCTGGAGGAGGGAGAGGGGAAAATGGTTAAAGTCCTCCTCCACTCTAATTGTGTTTTGCTTAGTGTTACTTTAAACCTAACTGTGCAAAAGATGTGTATGTGTCATTGTACTACTATGATTTATTATGAATCTGACTGAGAAGGTGCACAGTAATTGTAAGATATATTTAACTCTCTGGGGTTGCATCAGTCATCCACAATTGCAACAGCACTCACTTCATACTTTATTATTGCCTCTGTAACAGATGCTTGTAGCGACTTGCTTTAAAAACTGTCCTACAGTGTACATTTCAGGTGGTACAATGAGCCGATTCATGTTCTTATATTCCATCCAGGGGCTTAGTATTCCATTATGGAAATCCAAAATAATTAAAGCGATAATTTGATGTTTTATCCTCCAATTTAATGCCTTAATCTCTTTCTCTCTAATCTCTTTTTGAATCACAAGCTGCGTCTTAGGTAGTGAACTGTGCACCAATTACATTTGCAAAACAGTGTGTTGCCGATTTATACGCATCACTGAGACAGAGAATGAGACTGAGATCTGTGCTGTGTCCCAAGCATTTAGGAATCTACTGCAACACAGAAGCAACCTTCAGGGAGTACATAAGGTGTTTAGATAGTTTTCTGGATCTCTACATGGAGACATGTTTCTACTTTTCTCCTCACTTGGCTGCGTGGCACAAGTGAAAAAAACACCAAGAAATGGCGTACATCTAGTTTTGACAAAAATAGTTCTGCTTTTTGTGTAATAATAGAGATTCAGATGTTTATGTCTGTTTTGAATTGGAGTCCTTCAGCTACAAATGTGAAAACAATGTTTGCACAGTTGTTGTAAAGAAACAAATAGGGACAGTATTGACTAAAATGTGCATAGTGTCTGTTTGCCTCAGGCTACAAATGTGAAAGTAATAAACTTTTCACATAATTATTTATTGTGGAAATTGAATGCATTGTTGAGCATACATATTCAAATGATCCATGTTGTGCTGAAAATAAAACTACTTGCTTGTGCCTTATTGTACTGAATTTAAACACACCCACACACACACTGTATATATTAAGAGAGCCGAGGCCTCAGTAATAAGACAAAATGGCTCAGACCCCAGAGGTTTAACTAGGTAATTAAACTTTTAGAGGTAATGACAGATAACTATTAAAAGTAGGTCATTTTTGGACAGAATGTCTTAAAATATGATGTGAATATTATCTTATTTACTGGTTATGTTTGTTGTGGTTCAGTTTGATTTGATTGCAGCGAAAGGGGGAATGTGTACATGCACCATTAATGATTTATGCTTTATATTGTTTGATCATTTTACTAACGTTTTAGCAGAGGATACTCTACAGTAATATAAACCATAATCTGAAGCAAACTTTTGAAATGTTGCTTTAAAAAAAAAGTGAATTAGGCGTGTTTCCATAACTGCTTTGGAACAAATAAACAATGCTCTGTAGTGTCGTGAGATGGTGGCAGCATAGACGATATTATGAATGTAATAAACAATAGAAGAAGCTTAAAGCAAAACCAGTTGTCAACCGCTAAAAAACCTCACAGAACAAGAAAAAAATAAACAAAACTTTGGCGATTCTAAAAGAAAAATTAAGAGAAGCCTTGTTTTCAGTCAGGAAAGTTATGTAGTTAGTACACTGGATATGTTTCATGCTGTCCAGAGGTGAAGACAAAAGAACCAGAAACAGCCAAACAGACATGTGAGTTAAATATTCGCTACATCAGAACTTATTGGAAAAGTTTCCATTTCCCATAAAGCACATCAACTTGAGCGTGTTTTTTCAGATTTTACTATTTTGATGACCTTATTCTAATGCAATACATCAAAATGGGAATAAATATACGTTATGGAAACACAACGGTTTTCCTGTGTGTTAAGGATTTCCAGGTGTGACCCAAAAACGTACATGAACATCTCAACAGCAACCTAAGCAGAACCTCTGCAACACTTAGTAAATGTACCTGTGTTATTGTTTTACCATAACCAACCACAAACATAGAATATAAAAAGAAGCTATTAGGTAAAAACACATTTTTTAAAAACAACAATCTTCCTCTAAGAGTGAACAGATCCATACCTGGTACTCCAGTGTTCCGTTATCATGGAGGTTGAAGACAGCGGATCCCACGCCTCCTGTCTTTCCTGGAGTCAATGCGTCGCCGCTGGACATCACACTCTGAATGGCTGAGCCAAACAAAGACAGATTAATATCAAAAATCTACTTTCCTGCTCACATTACTTATCTAAAACCATCACCTCTCCCCCCGGACTTTCCCTCCCTTAAACCGTAGTACAGCCTGACAGCATGCGAGATGAGGCAATGATTTCTGTCATGTTAAAATTTTCTGCTTGGTTGAAGGAGGGGAAAGAAAAGGGGCACATTACATTCCCTCACGTTGTGTAGCCACATATACATCGAAACCACATACCCATAATGTCATCCCTTCTCTGAGAAAGAGTCATTGAGGAGACAGGTTCAATTGAAGCACTAATCAGGAGGCGTGTCTGCTCGTGTAATTGTGTGAGACCTTGGCCCAAAAACATACATATACCCTGCACACACACATACAAAAACTCACCCAAGGTTAAGCCTTAGAATGAGGTAACCCGTGCTGAATGCAGCAGGCTTAAAAAGATTGAGCTGAGAGGACAGGAGAGAATGAGTAACACAGAAAGATGACTAAAGTGTCCAGAAACATTTTGAAAAATGACACTGAGGCAGAAAAAAGCCAGAAAAGGAGGAATGACGCTACAGCTACACAAAGAGGACAGCCGATGATGGGACCGAGACCTGAAGGGAGAGACGAAGAGAAGGAGAGCGGGAAAGAGGAGGAGGAAAAAGGGGAAAGGAGTGTGTTGGGTTTGAATTCTTCACACATAACGTCAAGCTGTTAATCACAGCACTGGAACACCGGCATGGAGAGTCAGGTCCAGCAGACTGTGACCTTGGCAGCACCAGTGTGTGAGAGAGACTGTGTGTAAACAGTTTAAAAACAAGCATCTTTACGCATATTTGCGTTGATATTTTTTGCGTATGCGAGAATAAAAGCGACTTTCTAAGTGTTTCAAAGCGCTGGAAGCACTGATGTTCGATGTTCATGTTCAACTATGCGTCCTGTGGAAAGACCATGTGTGCACGCTTTAACGGTTTCAGACGATTGGGCTGTCCACAACATTCCTCAAACCTCTTTCTGTCTCTCACACACAAACACACACATGCATACACAGTGTTGGTGGGCCACCAAGTCAAACAGAAGGTCTATAAACATGGTTTTCCCCCAGTGATAAGACTTGAAAGAATGGAGACAGAAAGAAAGAGTATTTATAGAGGAGAATGACAAAAACAGTCACAGATGGACGAGCACAAACCAGCTACGACACAAAACACATTCTTAGCAGCCTCAGTGTTTGTTGCCTGTGCAGCGCATGTAGAAGAAATCATTTCACCTGGTTGAAAGGTGTGTGATTGCAGGAGGACTTACTGTCACAGGATTTTCTGCCAGTGATGAAGCCAGAGATCTGTCTGGGATCTGGGCCCTCCGTTGCCACAGTGATTTCCAGCTGACCTCGAGATAACCAGAACAGTTCGCGGCTGTTCAGGTCTGTCAGCACCTCTGCAAAGTCTGGATCCTGCACAGATTGAAATAGTTAGTACAAGACTAAGACAATATGTGTGGGTCAGTAAGTGGATAAACCAAGTTCCGCTGTAAACAAATACCTTTCCAATACCAGTAATGAACATTGCACCGTTTAGATCCAGTTGACATGACGTCGGTACAACACTGACATGTTACCAGAGTAACTAAATCCCTACTTATTTAGATGAAACACACACTGGTGATTTGTTTCCAACTAAAATGAGCATTTTTCGACAGTTTACAATAAACAAAGATGAGCTGAGCACAGAGAGCAAAACAGATCCCAGGACAGTAAAAATGTCCTCAGCATAAAATAAATACAGCAGTCACAAAAGCATCACAAAATCAGAAACCATTAAGGACGCAAACAGTTCAGCTACACAAACCTGAGGCGAAAATATGGCTTGCATTGCCTTAACACGTTTCAGACTGAGAGGAGTTTAATTTCAAGCAGGCAGACTGGACTCCAGAAAGACGTTGAGAAATGCTGGATTAATAGGACAGATGTACGAGCGTGTTGAAGAAATGTTACTTTTATGACCTCGGGGCCTCTGTTCAATATAAATATACATGTACCATAAATCCACACAGCCAGGAGCCAAAACAGAGCGGGAACGGAGAAGGGGCTGGACAGAGGGAAGGTGACTTTAATTTGGGAAAATGAAGAGACAGAATAATAAGCAGGAAGTGCAGAGGGATATACTGTATTGAGGTGGTGTATAAGTCAGGCAGAGCAGTAACGCTGTCGGGATTGCTCGTCTAGGTGTGTATTCAGAGCACAAAAATGAAATTATATATGCTGTTGTTTATGTGCATCTTTTGCTCAGCAGAACTTAAAATGAGTCAGCAGATTGGATTTCAGCATCTAGCTCGAGGACAGTTTGAGGGGACGTGTTTTAGCTGCTGAGCTCAAACTCTGCACATATCTTTCACGGACGATCTCTCTCACCGCTAGGCTCGAAGAGGCGCATCGGCCCTTCACGCAATTCCTGGCAGAATTAAAACCAGACCCGCCTTTCATCACTCCTCCTTCCCCCCCCTCCCTCCTTCCTCCCTCCATCCATCTCAGCCCACAGACCACTAACCACTGACATGTGTGAGGAGTGTGTACGCAGTGCATCCTCTTCGCCTCCCTCCCCTCTTTCCTCTGTGTCTCATCCCTCGTTCACATCTGTCTCCCGCAAAAACCCTCACTTTCTCTCCTCTTTTGTTGTCTCCTCACTCTTCCTCTCCATCCATTTTTCTTGTCATGTCTCAGGGTAGTTAGCTGTGATCAGAGTGGCGGCGACAACACTGGTAGGATGTGGTGACAAAACCACATCCGTCTCCAACAAGGGGGTGCAGGAGAGGAGTGTGTTGCTGTGTCATATGTTTCCAACTGAAAACAACTCTGCTCCTCCTCCAGTCACCCCCTTAACTCTGTCACTGAGAACACTTTTTACCTAAAACCTCCTGGTTATATCACTTGGTGGTGATGGATTTTTATTTTTATTTTTTTTACAAATAATGTGCATTTTCTACACATGTCTATCTGACCATCAGCAATTTTTACCCTTTAAAAACCCATTGTGGTCCAAGTGTGGATCCTTATTAACGCTCTGAAACCCAAACAGGTTCTTTTTTTGCTCACTGTGGTCCCCTCTTTACTGCAATATAAAGTCTTGCACCTCTATAGAAACAGCATCACCATGGCTAGTAGCAGAGAACTCAAAAATGTTTTTTTATGACGCCATAAATCATACAAAAAGAAAAACTAAAGTTTCATTTCTTTATTTATTCAATATACGTAGATTGTTTTGTTTTTTTACAGGATCTGTTTAGCGCTAAGAGGTTTTGATGAGCTTTTACAATTTCAAGCCTAGATTTGGTTAAATTTCTAACTGCACATCAGACATGGTTAGTTCAAGGGGCGTTGGAATGTCTGTTTTTGCAGTCTCTCTATAATAAATGGTGTAATTTTGGCGATTTTAAAAAGATAACATGCTTTTCAAACCCATCGGCAGGATTTTGGTTGGTTCTGGTTTTGGGTTAATGTGTGTTGCTACTCACATGAGAGGTGATGTTGGCTCGAATCTCTCTCAGGATATGTTGGCGGTACACCAGTTGGACTCGGATGGGCACCAAAAGAGGATCTGAAGAAAAGGAGACAGACAGAGAGAGACAGTTTTCTTGAGGTTACTCCTTGATGTTCCCTAATTTTGGGGAGGTTTCTTCTTTGAAGCATTAAGATGTGTAGAAACTGTTTCCCAGAAAATGACAGAGCTTTTGTTTAACTTGTATACTTCCAGGAATGATTAACTGAGTGAAGTTAAAACCTTAATTTGCTCTCCATCTCATTGTCACTGTTTTCCCATACACTGTTACTTTAGCTTCGGTCTCTTCCCACTGTTTGTTTTTCTCCTCCCTCCCCTCTCACCTTTGCCTTTGTGCTTGATGAGGCCTTGCAGGATGAGGATGAAGTGGAGGTTGCTCTCAGTGTCACTCAGGGTCAACATGGCAATTCCTCCCATGCCTGTGTTCTCCTCCTCTGTTGTCAGCATTGAACTGAATGTCTCTGTACATAAGACACATGCACATTAGTGTATGCGTTCTCTTACAGGACGTCTATGTTGTAAACAAAGCCCACACAGTTTAGCTACATTAATCCACACAAAGATTGCATGAGAAGATATACAATCCTGCTGCTTTGTAAACAGTGAGTTTATTGTGTATTAAAGCACCAAGACAAAGGCATACACTTGTCTAAAGCAACACTATAAAAAATTAACTATGAGAAGACTATATGATCCCAAACGCATACACACCAGCAAACAGCGCCCTGTGTTTGATGATCTTTCCCTCCACTTCTTCTCGTCTGCTGGTCGATGTGGTCATGCTGATCCTCATCTGCTCAGACTGCAGCTGTCGCAGGAGAGGCTTAGCCATGTTCTTCCATACTCCACAGATCTACACACAGACAGACAAATAGGTAAGTTGCAGTGATATGGCAGTGAAGATGAAATTGTACATGGATATGAAAGCTAGAATATCAAAAGCATTTTGTATTACTTGCTCACATGAAAACACATTTAGGCAAACAGACAACCACAGATCCAAACAGACAGAGACAACACATGCACATCTGCTAAACACATCAAACTATGTGATTGTACTCTCAACCCCAGGCTGCAAAGCTTCAACATAAAACCACAGCTTCTCCCTGAAAGCGGAGGGAAGAAATGTGGCAGTGTGCCGGCACCTCATAACTCAGAGTTCAGGGGTAATCTCCATTTTAATTAGCGATACTCTCTGTCCCCCTGCTAAGCAGTGATGTAACATGTGAAAAATTCTCTCTTTGCAAAAGTTTCGCTCCAGCAAACCTCCTCCGTCTTCATTTTTTGTGCCAGAGGGTTTTCTCTAAGGTCCTCTGGTGCTTGACGCTGACATTTATCTAAAAAATAATAACAGGCCAATTTCTAGGACTTGTATTTACGGGGCTCCTGCCTTGCTGAACAGAGTTCACGTCTGAAATAGAACTTGGAGTGGTGTGTATTTTGGCAGGAAATGGTGTGTAGTGATAGTGTCAGGCCTTAGGGAGTATGTGTACACATATGCATGGTCACTACTGTTACACCGACATATCAGTTTTCTGATTTATCTGGATAACATTAGCCTTTTATTAAACACCTCAAACCTGATGGTGGTTTTTAGTGTCAGTGAGTGAGTGACTGCACTGACTCTGAGTTTGAGATGTTTCGAAACAGGCAGTGAAACAGAGAGGAAGTGTCACTGTGTGTGTATGCGTGTCTGTTCGTGTGTTTATCGTTTATTATTGCAGAGTGAGTTATGGGAGGAGAGTTCAGAGTTTGAGCATAGAGTCATGGGGTGAAAGCATTCATCATGCTGGTACTTAATTTCTCTCTCAGGAAACACACAGACATACATGTAACAAAAACAATGCTAACGGAAGCAAGAGGAGGTGAAGATTTTCTTTTCTTATAATGTCTTACCATGTCTGACTGTCCCTTGGGGACTCTGTACTCAAAAGCAGTGGTCCCATCTGAGTCCAGGAAGACTATTTTACTGGGACGGCTCATTCTGGAAAGTAAGGTTGAGGTGTGAGTGAGATGCAAGAATAAAAAAGCAAATATTGAACGTATAAGGATATTTTCTACTGTGTTTTTATAGTCATAACATTTTTTTCTCCAACTCTGCTGATTGTCACAACAAAATAATGGTTAAACAACAGAAACATCTCTAAACACTCCCAGTTTGTTTGAGGTAAACAGGAGATGAGCTGGAAGAGTTAGCATAACACTGATGGTACTGCAGCTGATCACAAAAAGAAGAGAGTAACACCTTCATAGACCAAAGCTACAAAAAAACAAAGAAGTAGATGTTTCTGGTGTGATACACTGAGTGTTTTACCTCTGGTATGTGATGGAGAAGGCCAGGCTGTTTCTGGTCAGAACAAAACGAACTCTGGCAACACCACTTGGGCTGGGCAGCCATGAGCCCGTCACTCCTGTCAACACTGCTACAAAGTCTGCAGAAGGAGAGAAAAGGCAGAGTGCTCTGATTAATCTATGCATAGATATGGCATGAGTATGAAACCTTATGAGTCCTGAATACTTCATTCTTGTAGTCATATTTATGTCTAATAAGCTGCAGTGCCTTCCGTTGTGTTGTTTTAAGCTCTGCATTATGTGGATCTGTCTATGGGTGCTCAGAACTAACCAGTTCGGCTCTCCCCAGGGCCCACGTCCTCAGAGCTCAGGTAGGATCTGTCGTTGTAAGATTTGTGGAGGTCATCCTCCTTCTCTTTGCCCTTCTCGTGGAAATACTCAAAGCTGTCCAGCACAGAGTCAGTCTGTTTCTTGTCACCTGAACCTGCAAAAGAATAAAAACAGTTAAAAAGGTTGAGATGCCTGCTGAACACCTGTAGGTTTGCCTGTAGGACATGCTTTAAAATTACTATTATCGAAAAGTCTACGGAGATGTTGCAAGTTTGCCTCAATCAGAGGGAGTCTCTGACAAACTGACGCTGATCAAGACGAGTAGAAACTACAGAGGAATGACCAAAGATGGAAGAAATAACGAGACAAACGACATCAGACACCAATTTCAATCCAGTGCTGCAACCTAGAACCTCTTCTCTCTGTCCTCCTCACTCACTCCTCTCTCTTTCTCCCTCTCCCCCTCTTGGGGTAACTAACCAGGGTAGTTTTGCAGCTGATGAGCTTAAGGAGAATTGGGAGTGACGCTGGCGTGCGATCCTAACAATGACCCGCTGTTCCTCACAAACTGCTGCGCGTCCTGATGTAATGAGCACCTCGCTGCTTTACACACACACACACACACATGCACAAACATACACAGCGAGACATGCAGCGGTGCTCATTCAGCCAAATACAGCTCCTCTTGACATGTTCTGGAGAAAGGAAAGCTCACATTGGCTCTTAGTCACCCAAAGACTGTTTTCTGAGGCGCTCAGCTGGACTGTCTGCTTTCTTTCTTTGTGTCTCATTCACACACGCGCACACACAACACACACACACACAAATCTCAAATCTCATGATTCCTCCCTCATTCCTCTGCTCCACTGGGCACGCTTGAGGGCTTCTGGGTAGTGTCACTCTCACTTCTCCCCACTTAGCAATACTGTATCCTCAGGTGCACCAGTCATTACACGTACACACATATAAACACACAAACACACACCATTTTCCATCACTTACACAAACATACTAGGTGCAAGGGTGCCAAAGCTAAGACAAACACACTCAACCTTTTCCTTAAAACTTGACCACAGCACACACACACACAGTCACGGGCCTGTCCAATTCTTGACACACACACACACACACAGCATAGTGCTTTCCCCACAGTGCTTTACCTTTACTTTCCATTCCATTACCAGACACACAGCATAGAAAAACAGTCAATCTGCTGAATAACAGTGCGGCATGAAGACCCACCCTGTGTGTGTGAGAGTGTGTGAGCATGTGCAGGGGAGCTCGGACTCCCTAATAAGGTGAAATTGTGTGTGCAGCAGTGTGTAGACAAGGTAAGCGGCTACGTGTGAATGAGGCTAAATAGATGGGTGGTACTTTCAGTTGAAGCTGGTTAGAGAAAATGTCCATTTGATGCGGCTGAATGGAAAATCAATTGACTTGCTCATTGTATCCAACAGCTGTTCTGAAGGCTATCTAGCCGACCCAAGGGGGAAAGAAAAAACTAGAGATGTGGGAGTGCAACGGGGAACGAAGAAGATAGGGAGGAAGGAGACACAGAAGAAGAAAGGGAGAAGTATGAATCGAACCAAGAATCAACAAAAACCGTGGAAAAGCAGTTGCTGATGCAAGAAAGGAGGGAAAGAACAAAGAGCAGTTCAGTTTTGCTTTTCCCCATGAGGTTTTAGGAGCTAAGCTGTGCTTGTTTGTTTTTTCAGCTGGCTATTTCTTATGCATTTAACGCAACTACATTATGGATCACAAGTAGGGATGCATATCGTTAGGATTTTATCGATACCAATACGATACTCCTTGTCGAGAACCGATATTTATCAATACTCTTATCGATATTACTATGTGTAATTTGGTGTGAATAAATATGTGAAAATATGTTAAAAGATTCATTTTTTTATTACTATTTTTATTACCACAAGAGGGGGTAACACCAGCAACATCACGTAACACTCACTGACTTCATCATGCAGTCGTAGCAGTTAGCAATTTAGGCTAAGCTAACACCTGCTACAGCTTTGTTACCTAAAGCACTTGGACTGAACTGTAGCGAAGGGCTGTAGATCCTTCACAATAAACCTGGTAACGGCCCTGTGACATTCTTCTCTTTTGTTCGCAGTCATCTTCATTTGCCCTCGTGTGGCGATGGTAAATGGGGATTCCTGCATTACCGGACTTGTAGAGACTACTGCTCGGTTCACATTCCCTTAAGGATAAACGTTATTTGCAATTCGAGACATAACGGTAACTTATATTCGCGGAGTTAATAACTACAAACTTAACAATTCTACACACCATGACTTGCTGTTGTCGAAGCAGTGTCGGAGATTAAGCTGGGAAGTTGCACTGAGGAGGACGCAGTTCGCGTTAGCCGCTTGGCTTAATAAGCAGTCAAACACACCGCTCTCCTTCAGCTTTATTCCATGAGTACCTTACGAGTGTTTCATTAAGTTGCTGGTGTTTCCCCCCTTGGACGCAACCACTTTGGGACAAATATTGCATTCAGCCGAGTTTTCAGTCTTTCTGGTAAAGTGAGCCCACGGCTTCGAACGTTTAGCTCTCAAGGCTGACATGATGACTAAAGGCAGGCAGGCGCTACGGTATCACCTGCTGTAGAAGGCGGCTGTGTCATAATTACGCGATGGTTAGGTGGATTATAAAATACCGATAACAGTATCATTACCGACCCACAATTAGGAACCGGGACCAAAAAATACCGGTTGTCGGTATGCATCCCTAATCACAAGTTAAAAAACACAGATCCAGGAAACCGGGGAGTAGCAGGTGGTGAGTTTGGGTCAGTGCATGGTTACCTTTAGGACATGTTTTACAGCAGTGACCCGGCAGCAGGATGGGATCATCACAGTCTGGGTCTGGACAGTCCTGCTTGATGTTCTTGCAGTTCACCTTCCCAAACACCTTTCCACGACGACTCTTTTGCTGCCAGAGAAACACCAGAGGAACAGACACATCACTCACCTTACGTCGACCTAGAGCTGGTTAATCCTGGTATTGCACAGAACGAATGCGCCAGTGTGGAGTGAAATCGCAATGATGAAAGACTTACAGGTTCGCAGTAGCACTGGACACAGTGCATGACACCGAAGGGCTCCCCTAGGTCTGGGTGCCATGTGTCTTGCAGAGAGTAAAACCGGCCTCCAAATGAGCATCCTGTAACGCAAACATTGTTGATTATACATGGCTGTCTTCAGGGTCAAACACTGAGTGGTTATGATCACAAATCTTTGTCTGTTTCCAAACCAGATGCTGCCTTAATTAAAAACTCAGTCAAATTATAGGATTATTTTAATGCATGCTAGAATTAAAGAAAAATTAACTGGAGGCAGTTTAAAATATGAGCTGGACTGCGGTTGCTGGTATTTCGGAGGCTTTTATTGGGTGTCAGAGTGCACTGCAGGATGACAAACTACACAGACTGGACCACTCTACTAATTTTCATATTTAACTACAAATAAATCCTCCATAGCTCACTGCCCAGGCATGTTCAAGGCGACCGAAACTCCCTGGATGCCTCATGAGTTTTGGGACTCGGCCTTGCATCCTGTCTCCTCTAAATGATCCATGAGCAGACATGGGGGAACCAGGCAATTTTCCACTGAAGGACCGTCAGACATTCCCAGAATTATGCACGATGTAGGCCAAACCTTGTTCAGATTTAACAGACATATTGGAAATGCTCTATGAGATGAATACTATACATAATAAGACAGTTTTGTTTTGACTTATGAGGTTAATTTGTTAAGTAAAGTACAGGAGCAAGACCACACTGGAACTACAATTACCTGGCAAGCCTACTTTTACCTGGTGAACCCATCCAGCACTGTTTGTCTCATCACTCCGCTCTCTCATTCAGTCGCCTTCCTACCTCACCCACATCCACCCATCTCCTCCTATCCGTCAGTATCTGGGTCCATAGCATGTTTGGGCAAATCGCCACCTGAGACTGAACCCCCACCCTGAGCCTCCAACATCACAATATCCCAGCTCGGCCAACCAGGCGACCTCCACATCCATCCTCACCTCCTACATTCATCCCCATCACCCAACAGTGCCAGTCCAATTTAAATCTGAATACTCACATTGTCACAGCAGGGTCCTTGCTTGTGAATGTACTTCACATTTGAAATGAAACTGTGAGGCTACACTGCCGACTTTGTGTTTACATCCGCATCAGATGTACAGTAGAAACCCTGTTTTTGACAATATCCCCAAAGGCAAAAATGCCTATAATTCCCTCAATATTTACCCAAAGTGTTTGTGAACACCCTCGCACACTCCTAAAGCAGAAAGTGTGCACATTAAAGTCACCGTTTCACTTTAAACCCAGTCTGCTGGAGCACAGCCACAGCTATAAAATACACATCCCTGTTCTAATATATAGGGACTGGACTGTATATTGATGTTACAGGAGATAAAAATAGTTGTTAGGGGTTTTATTACTACACTGCAATCATAATTAAGTGTTAGTCACGCTACAGGAGTATAGTTATTTTTGGTTAGGATGACTGGCCTATGTGGTGTTCACGCAAACTTGATGTTACCTCTCTAAAGTCTGCCTCTGCAGTCTCACGGCTTCCTTCGCTCACTGCTACCAACCTGGTTCACATTATTCTTTCATTAAAGTGACTACACACGTTAAACAGTCCAGTCGAGTTAAAAGGAGCCAAACTGTGAGCCGCTCGCTTCGGCTGCCACTTGTGTCTCTGCTGAAATAAATCATCTCGGAGGAGCCAATGCTTGTAATGGAAAGTCGATTGATTACAGTTTCCAACGCGGAATTACACGTTATAAAGCGGTGGTTAACGTGGAGTTCCCACTGTTTTGAACTCCAGAGTAGTTACCTTATAAAAACCGCAATGAGCTCTGAACGTAGGGGCTTTCACACATGAATCAAAAGGCACTCACTGCGGTTATGACTCACATGTTTGCCGCTAGTTTACACATGAAGCAACCTGGAACTGAGGAAACTCACAAAAAAATTAGGTCTGAGCGAAATTACAGTGGGAGAAGTTACTTTTAGAGCTATGTGTAAATAGTTTTCAAACGTGAGCTAGCTGGGCTGTGGGGTCACTGAACGCAGGTCATAACCTGTCCGCGAGGACGCGCATTTAGCAAAGGACCCAAACTTCATGAGAAAACCAGACAATTTTAAGTTTTCTTGTTTTTCTAACCTTAAGCGAAGATACATTTTAAGCAGACTGTGAGTAATACCAGCACTAGTGTCCTGACTGCAATTCGGCATAATTTTAATATTAAAAACAGCATTATTTTAAACAAAATGTGGACTTTGCACAGTGTTTCTTAGCTAGTGCTCGCTGCTGCCCTCGTGAGTCAAAGCAGTACACAGTGCAGGGCTGACTGGGTTGCAGACGTTAAAGGTGTTGGTTAAATGAATGCTGTGTTGTATTGAGAATTAACAACCGACTCTTTTAATATCATTAAAATTAATTTTACAGTCGCATAACACGCCCATGACTGCTTCAATTAAAAGAAATGACATTTGGAAGGTAGTTTTGCTACTGTCCTATGGTCTACCTCTCACAGAAACACTGCACCAAACCTCACATAACTGCTTTAAACTACATGAAACACATTTTTAAATACTGTTAATATAATAATAATGTTGTTACGGTACCTGCCAGGCCTTTGGAGGGCAGCGGTTCTCTCTCGGACTGGATGGGCAGAGAGGAAGACTTGAGCCGCGAGGCCGCGCC
>OMNN01093262.1:0-13236 GCA_900302755.1 Chromis chromis | reverse complement strand
GCAATCAACCCTCAGAATAGCAGGATACAGGAGAGCAAACTTCATGTTGCGCTCCCTCAAAGCCTTCTTGCACTCCCTGAATTTATCCCGTTTCAACTGTGTGGCCCGTGAAAAGTCAGGGAAGATCATAATGCGGTTAGACAAGCAATTTTTAAAAATATCTCTGAAATATTTTATGTATCTATTAGGGGTGGGACTTTAACGCGTTAATTACGATTAATTAATTACGGAAAAAATAACGCGGTAAAAATTTTTTTAAGCATTTAATCGCAGTTTGCGCTCCAGACAACAAGGAACTTTTGTCAGTGCACGAGTTCCTGGTCCACCGATCACACTAATGCACGAGATGCGTCAGAGCTAGAAGGCTAACAACTAGGGCTGGACCCTCATAATCGAATATTTGTTCACTGCGGTGGTATTCGAATAGTAAATTTGACATTCGAATATGAATGCTGTAAGTAGTAACTGCTGTTTTTTTTCCGTATAAAGCTAGTTAGCTGCTGTTTTTTTCCGTATATGTAGCCTGCTGTCGCCATGATAAAGCTCAGACGGTAACTGTTACTCATGATACAAAAGAGTTCACTCACTTTGTTTGCATTGAAAATACATAAAGTTACCAGCCGAATATACCAGCCGAGTAGGAACGGACAGCTGTGACGAGCCGCTGCTGCGTCTTGCTTCGCATTGTGGCCTGCTGCTCTAATACATGAATGCAAAGTGAACGTACAATGCGATGGATCAGTCACTCATCTGCTGAGCCGACCCAGACAGACCTTGACACGCTGTTATTCATGGATTTACTAGATTTTTCTATTAGGCTTTTCTCTTTTATAGCTTTCAATTTGTAGGGATTCGACATAAAATGAAAGGAGAGTGAAACGCAGCAAAGGTTGCAAACTAGAGATGCTGCGGTTAATGGTCAGTGCCTTAACCCGTGATACCCAGCTTGGTAACAACTCAGTCAAAGTTAGCCTGAAAAATGTGCATGTGAACCTCTGGTACCCCTTTTCCACCGAGCTGGTTCCAGTGCTAGTTGGGAGCCAGTGCCTGACTAAGCACCAGGGGCTGCATTCACAAAGCATCCTAAGGCTAAAAGTAGCTCTTAGTGACGTCACTCTTAGAAAAATGTTAGAATTCCTCGGATTCTAAGATTTTTCTTAGAATTTTCCCTTGGTAAGATAAAAAATTATTCACAAAGCGTCTTAGGCCTTAAGAGAGCTCCTAAGGTTAAAAACTGTTAGGAGGAGGGAGGAGGACTTTTAAGAAGCCTAAGAGTGACTTAAACAGACAAGATGGTGGAAAGAATGAGAGGAAGCAGAGATATTCTCCGTACGTTAAATGAAAACGATTTAATAACATGCTACCGGCTCGATCGTGCAGTAATAATGTTTGTGGTGGACCTCATCGGGGGTGAGCTTACTAGTCCCAATAACAGCACGTACCAGCGCTTCTCACACTCGTCACTCGTGCGAGAGGGAACGACGCATTGATCTGGGCAATGCGCTCCCAAGTCTGCCTCTTCCCTTGGGCTGTGATCCCGGGACCCAATTTCCTTCTCAATACCGTTTTTATTTTCATCCACGAGCTGTGTCAACAGCAGGCATTTCTGTCCAGTTTGGCTTTCTTGTTCTCTTTTTATCCATTTCGTTTGTTGTTTAGATCATTCTGCCAAATCAAACCGCTTTTTATAAATACAGCTGAGTCTGCGTCCGCCATTAATATCAAATACATTAAGTAGTAAAGTTACCAGCATGGACAGTAAACATAACAATAAGCAAATCAATATAATCGGCATGTGAATAAGGGACGTTCAAACATTTTGAAGCTGTGTCACAATTAATTAAATTTTGCTGAGTTTCATCATCATGACATAAAATTAATGTCACGATTACACATTTCTTAATACAGTCCAAGTTATATGATCGGTTGATTTTACTGTCCATCCAGTGAATATGGGCCCAGGTCTTTGTGTTTCCACCACCTAAGCACCAGCTCCAGGTGCTAAAAAGAACCTTAGCAAGAACCAACTCTTTGCTGGGCCAGAGCTAAGAACCGAGTACGTCAGGGGCTGGGGGCGGGGTTATCGTGACCAGCGATCAATGGTGGAAAGGGACACACAAGCAGTAATTTGTGTCCTTTTTCACCAGGATGTCCCTGGTCCAATCACAGATGTATTGGAATGACTCCTGGGTCATACGGAAGTTTTGCACACACTTGTGCACTGAAATCCGGTACAATTGTGTTGCGGATACCCGGATGTGCCGGCGGTGGGCAACAGGCAACAGGCGACCTCCACGGACCTTATAAACATCTTTATAAGATAAACATAGATATTATCATCAACTTATTGCGTTTGTTTAACCGCTATGTAATTGATACAAGCGTAGATGTTTTACGGTGACGCAATGGCGTAGCTCCAACTTGGCTCCTGGCCAGTGGAAAAGCAAACCGATTTGAACCAGCTAAGCACCAAACTAGAACCTGGTGCTTCTTGGTGGAAAAGCCCTATGAGTGATCATTTGAGAGAGGTGCTCTCAAATGGAAACATAAACAGGGTTCAACAGGATATTATTTTAACGTCAACAAAAGACCCTATTAGAGCGAGTAGAGGAAAGACACAGGAAAGGAGATAAGATTCAATGCATCAGTTGATCTGTCTTGATGAAAGAGTGTGAGGCCCAAACAAAACAAGAGCAGAGGAACTGTTCTGTTAGAGGCTATAAACGTGAGTCTATTATATACCTGTCTATTTTGGAAAAGAGATGTGCTCGCTTTTGTATTTTAAGAAGTTTTTCTCAGCCATCGGATAAAGATAGAAGGTATCATGTTGTACAGACTGAACAACCCTTTGAGGCAGATTCATGATTTGTGATTTTGTGCTATATAAATAATATCGACTTGACTCCGGAGCTGAGTCTCAGTATGTGGGCGCTTGAATGTGTGTTACTGTGCTCTTGTATGCACATGTCCATAAGTTAACACACACACACACACACACACAAGCACTCTAGCAGGATTATGTAGTGGTCCATCAGCAGGCTGGCCCTTCCAGCTGGCCTCTGGCTGTGAGTCCTTGAGTAGCAACTCAACTCCCCAACCTCAGTCCTTCTCCTCTCCTCCTCCTCCAAGCCAATCTCCTGGCAGTGCACCCACACCATACTCTCTACAAATTGCCTCTCCATCTCACCTGTCCCAGCCAATTATCAATTATTGATGAATGGGTCGCCTTACTGGGTTGAGAGACGGCGAGGGGAGGGAAAGGAGAGGAAAGAGCAGGCCTGAGGGCGAGACGAGAGGGTGAGGAGAGCACGGCCGACCGTTATTACCTTAACAAACTGACTACACCTCTATGATATGGCGTGTGTTTACATGAGAGACAGAAGCAGACAGCTACAGGGTGACTCATGCATTTCCTCAGTTATCATTGGTGTGAGGGGAAAATGACAGTTTAGTAACTACTCCTACTAAATCTGTCAATACACAGTCAATATCATGATGTGAAGCTCTGCATTACAGTGAATCAATGCAATTTTCTAAAGTTACCCAACTCTCCTACCCTTCGCTAACAGTTTTTCTCCTGAATGAAACAATTTACTCTCCCATACAGAAAATAAAATGCAGAAAAATAACAATAATCATACTCAAACCATCACCACATAATCAATGTCGAGATAACAGCTTTGCAAATATTGCCTTGCTCTAACTCCCTTGCTACATAAATCTTCAGATCCGTAAAGCTAGACACAACCAGACAATATGTTTGCCCAGTCAAGGACACGTTAAACAAAAACTAAACAAAGAATTTCCATTTTAAATGTCATTTTCTCAATAAAAGCACATTGTGAGTATTTCTTTTTCCATTCACAGCACATTCCGAACAAGAGGAAAGAACAACAACAGCACAGTCAGTAGGAACAAAACAAGACACCATAGTGCCGGAGTGCTGATCATGCCTTGTGTCAGTTGCATTATGGCTACAATGGGACTTCGCGTCTGCTCTGCATTCACTGGAGTTTTGCTGGTGGGTTTGTCCTTGAGTTGCAACCGGAGAATCAGGCTGTGTGTTGGACAGTTGTTAGAGCAGACAACAGTGTCTCCCTAGAGGTACAACTCCATAAGTAGAGTGTAAAGTGAACAGTACAAGAGTCCTAAAGTAAGTTAAGTCCCCTGTATTGAGTAAACAAATTTGGGAATTCAAGTGCATAGAAATAAAGAGAGGCTCAACAAACTAAACTCATCATTTATTGCTGCATTAGAAGAATCACATTGTTTTTGATTAAGAGCTTAGTTTTGATTGATTTACTCCTATATGGCTTTTCAATTCAATTCAATTCAATTTTATGTCATCACATAGCGCTTAACATAGTAAGGAAGGACAGCAAACAGAAAACCCAACAATCCAAAGTGGCTTTTGGATTCCCTATGAGCAAGCAGTCAGCGACGGTGGGAAGGAACAACAAAACATGACTTTACATTAGAGCTTAGCGATTTGGGGAAAATATCTAAGTGTGATTGTTCTGGCAGATAAATGGCAAGTTTCAGTTCAATATTCACTGTGTAATAGATTTAAAACATGTGAAAGCACATTGTTACATGAGATGCCACTAAAAGCGTCACACAGCCAGACTTCGTATCAACCAAAACTGAATGATATGCAAAAACATCATATTGCAATTATTTAACAGGTGTTGCAATTGCTGTCTTAGTAGCTATTTCAGCAGAGATGGTAATTTTTTCAATTATTTTCCACCAAAAACAAATAAACTAGAAAAGCACTCGGAGAGCGCAGACCTCCGCCAAGCAGCTGTTACCTTCTCAGCTCCGTGGCGTATACCTCAGTAAACGACACTACTGTGTTAGCTGGTTTTGTGCTGGTAACAAGCCGTCTGGGCCGCTATCAAAACAGGCAGCATGGGAGGCAGTAAACCTTGGAACTGGATCCGTTTATTTGTCACAGTCACGGTGAAAGAGTACAGCACGAGTGGCGGGCGGGACATACACGCACTTCCCTTCATGTACCACTACTACATTACCCACAAGCCACCGCGCTTAAAGGAGCAGGCTCAGGCACAGCTCACATTCACCCATATTGTGATTTCCACGAGCGGCATTTTCTCATTTTTGGCAATCCAGAACATCACCAACATGTAATCACCTGTTCCTTGTCCCATTATCAACATTTCCTGAAAAAAATCATTATCTTGCTAACAGACAAACGGACAAACAGACAGACCTCTGCCGCTTCGCTTGGCAGAGATAATAAAAATGTGATGTGATTTTTGCTGCAGTCTGTACCAAAAAAAATATGTTCACTTAAGTCTGAAGAATACGATTTATAGGCTGGGGCCTCTCTGTAGCACTACAATGCTTCATTTGTAACGGTACATTATAATACGGTTTACCTTACTCACAAAATTGCAGCCCTAACAATTTGCATATTGCACCCAATATTGCCATGTCAATAATATTTCGATTAGTTGTTCAGTTCATTGACACAACAGTTTAAATCTTGGGTCAGACACACCACATAATGTCAATCTTCAATTGCAGCATTTAATTACTTCAATGAATCATTCAGACAGACTTCAAACTCACAAAATCATGAATCATTATCAGTAGGAGATTCTAGCCATCGCTGTAATGTGTAGGCCTAGACCCTTTTCATAATACATAAACATGATGAGCCATTTAAATATGAGTATAGTGTTTCTCATGGACTGAACTTTCCTCTACACAGATAAATTATTAGTGGGGGTCGACTGATATGGTTTCAGGGAGCATATAGATTATTCGTGATACGACATTCGCAGTAGAAATGAAAGTTTTGGTGTCAAAATTTAGAGTAACACAAACTACCACACAAAACTTCATGGACATAGACAGAGGCAGCTGCAAGAGAGGTGAAGCAGCACATTTTTAAATTAATTAATTTCATCAATAAACAATACCAATAACTGGAAACATGCAGAAAAGCAGATCTGATAATCGACCAGTTCAGTCTCTAATTATTAGAGTCACAAATACAGTGCTGTCCAAATGTTTTATCCAACACCTAAAAATATGATACCCACCATCAAGAAGGCATCTGATTTTTTAGGTAACCAGAGCCACATTTATTTAATATCATATTAACAAGAAACAAAGATATGTCCATAATGTGGGGTGAGGATTTTTCTTCATGGTTTCAGTGCATGCACATGACAGAGACACATAACAGGGTTTTTTTAGACTGCAGAGCCATATCACTAACATACCTAATGGAGGCCAGTGCCAGCCTTGGTTGGAAAATGTGTTAGGAATTAAAGGAGAAACCTGCTTCACAGCCAACTGTGTGTAAGCATAAGTTGTAGAACAATCAGGTTGTTGTAGTTCAATGTGTGACTTCCAAGTAATCTGTTTGGTGAGTGCATGTAATCATAGTCAAAAACATATGCAAGGCCATTAAAAGCAGCAGTGGTTAGGTTTACCAGCAGCACATACCTTTGCCATTAATTCATTCCACTTTGACAAACAGTGCATGTGATTATATTTTCATAACATTAAAATGAATACAATTAAATACGTTCCTCATATTCTTATCACCTACATGTGCTTTATACCAGGGACTGTTTTGACACAAAGCAAGGATGCTGCCCTCACTCTGATCATTATCGCTAACAAGACCTCAGTTCATAAAGCTCTGCAGCCTGAGAAGCTAAATGGCAAATTTATCCTCTCACTGTAGGACCTTGTCACACATAGCATAACATATCATGACTTTGTCTAATAGAGAGCCGCTGTATAAGTGGTAAAACATCGCACTAGAGCTGGCAGGTTGTGTGGGTTGTTTCCACGTAGAGACTACCATGCTGGCACTTTATTCAACAGGAGAGCAGTTTTAATAAAAGGGCACAAAGGAAATGTGACATAGGCTTATGACCCTTTTTATAGCCGAAGCAAAAGGAAACCACATACTGTACTTATCCCACAATCAGTGTAACTGGTTCTACTTCTGAAGTTCTCCGGCAACATTGTTGTCTATTGTTTATGGGAGCAAGGACCCACATCTCAAAAATAGAAAAAAGGTTTGAGTCATGGCAAATTCAAATGTCTGGAAGGAGGTGCAAGGGAGGTAAAATGCCAAGTCCGCCACAAAGCTGACCACTCAGGAGCCTGCTTCGCTCACAGGGGAGGGGCTAATGCTGGAGTCGGAGGCCCCATTGAGGGAGTGCTCCGAATCTCTGAAAGCAAAATATTTGATCAATGACTCACAGCAGACACACATGAAGACACGCAGGCTCGTGTGCACCCACACACACACACACACACACACACACACACACACACACACACACACGACTGCCATTCTCCACTGATCCATAGCGAAACTGAATTAAATATACCCCTCCAGCAACTCCTCTGACAGGACCCAGAGCTAAGGAGTCCAGTCCATCATGCAAGAACACATGTACACACACACACACACAAGCATGCATATGCTCCCATACACTGACGGAGAAAGTGAGGCTGCAGCTACAGAAATGCAGACAGGATGCAGCCCACACCCATGCGGTGCACAGCCATTCCTGCCATGCATTTTTTTTTTTACATATTGCAAATGTCTAGAAGCCCCTCACTGAACTGCAGCAAAATCCAAGAGGCCTACACATCCAGGATACAGCACCCTGCAACACCTTTCGTTGTTTCATAACTTTCAGATGATGCTGCAGTTCTTTCACAAGCAATGCAACCTTGATTAGAAATGAAATATTCATGTTTACTTTACCAAACCACAAGAAAGAGGACGCACACCGAATCAATAAAACTACCCAAATACCGTTGCTCAAGAGAGTCTTTACACTTCATCATTCTATTAGACACCACATAATAATTCATCTCCCCCTCAATCAACAGCAAAGTGACCAGAAATCCTGCAAAAGAAGAACACGTTGCAGACAAAACGGCGCGTGTTTGAAATGCACGCACACAAACGCTGCTCGAAAAATAAACACAGACTTTCTTAAATGGACGCATACTCTTGACAAGCTGATGCTGTGTGGTCCAGCAGAACAAACAATCCTGTGCTGCCATGGGTACACCCCCCAGGCCTCCTCTGTGGACTCTGCGGTTAAGAGTCATACATACACAATCGCATGCGCGCTCATTCAAACAGGACACTCGGTAGCTCTCGAACACGCACACACAAAGACACACGTACACTTTCACACCCCACACCAGGAGCCAGCGTTTAGCCTGCCACACCCAGTCAAAGTCTAGTGGCTGGTTTTGCAAGCCTCCACTACAGGATGGCAGGTTTTTTTTTCTACCAGCTCTCCTGTTATGAATGGAGGACTGAGTTAAATTAAACTGTGTTCTTTTATTTTTTCATACGATGATCTAGTTAGCCTCTGATGCATAGGTACCCTCTAAACCCCAAAACGAGCTTGTGGGTTTGAAAGGCATGTTTTTTGTTTTTTTTTAATCTACCGTATCTTGAACTTATCATGTTTGTCCTTCAAGTCACTTCATTCTATGTTTCATTTTTTTTCAATTCCTTAAAATAAACCATTTGCAGCAACCTGATTCTGTAAAAAACTAAAAATTCTGCCCTTCTCCGCCCAACCGAGAAGCCATTAGTGACTCAGATGCAGATTCAGGTTCAGGTGACAAAAATGTTGTGACTTTTCGGCTGAACTGCAGGCTGTGTTCAGAAAGAGCAGATGAGAGACTGTTTATAACAATTCAAAAATTAAATTATGAACACACTCCAAATAAATTTTCTGTGGTTTGAAAGGATTTAGAGCAACTTTTTTACATTACAATTTTTTAGGGATACAGCGATGACATTTCTGTGTTTAGAAAAAAACCCCCAAGATTTTCATTTTTCTGGTGGTTTATTTCACTTTTTAGCATTTTATTTAGTTAATATGGACTTACTGCATACATATTATTAAATTGTAATGTAATGTAATTGTGATGTAAGGGTTGTATTGATGCATAGCAAGTTCAAATGCTCCAAAAAATGGCACTATAGCATGTAAAAATGTAAAGATATTCTCTGACGAACTTGTTCTATGGTAGGTTTAAAGGGTTGATTAAACATCAGCTGACCAAGTTTTGATCAATTCATTAGACAAAAAGCTCAATCTCCACAGGAGGTGGCGACAGTCAGTCAGTCAGTCAGTCAGTCAGTCAGTCAGTCAATCAGTCACAGACAGGCTTTCATATAGTAATTATGTGTTACATACTATATTGGGCGGGAAATCCAAACTGTGCAATTATCTCGAGAAGGTAAAAGACGACCCCAACATTATGACATACAAACTCTGCAGAGAAACATCTGCCTATCATCTGTCGACCTCTAGACTCACTCACCAAATGTAGGCTGCTGTTAACAAGCAGCACCTGTTAGTTTGTTCTCAGGGATTCTCCATTTTAACGACAGTGCTCGTCTCCCTGCATGCAAATGTTCGACCAAAACAATTCAAACGGTCACTTTTTTAAGTGAACACTGAATTTGCTGAATTCGTTTAGCTCCGCCCAGGATGACTGTGATTGGTTTAAAGAAATACCAACAAGTTAGAGTGTTTTACCCACAGACATATATAAGTAGACGCCGCATTGACTGTGGAGGGACGTGCCTAGAGCGCCGCCATCTTGGTACAGGGCTAGCAGAGGAGGGAGTGCATGGACATCTATAGAGGTAAGAGGTACTCCACAATCTTAAAGTAGAATTATTCACTGAATGGTTTGATTTGTTAAAAACGTCACACACATGGCTATGACGGGATGCTTGGATGTCCTTTTGTTCTATTTATGTCTGCCTGTCTGTCCTCCATGTCTGAAATTTGTAACAAACAACCCGCGTGAATATATGTTGACAATTGATCGATTTATGATCACTTTTATTGTGCAAACATGTCATTCCTCTATAGACGTAATGCACTGTAGGAGCGAGTGGCACTGTACCAAGATGGGCGCCGTGTAGCAGCAGTCAATGCAGGGTCTACTTATATATTGTCTATGGTTTTACCCCCTATAGTAGAGTGATAGAGAGGTGCAGCAAGACCATTATGTACTACAGAATAGGCTAGCTAAGCGGGACTAGTCAACCTCAAACATGGCTTATGATCTGAAAGAATTAAGTGGCCACTTAGCGTTGCTGCTTTCTCTAACGTCAGATAGCCTACATGAATATTTAAACATGCGATATTTAAAGATGCGAAAGCTTGTCGACTAATGGCTTGAACTAACGACTACTAGTTGACAAAGGAAGTCCTTAGTGTGTTTTTTAAGCCTGCATACTGTAACTACAGGCTGTATCTGCTAGTACTGTTGGCATGCAGCGCTACATTACACACACTGATCACATGCAGAACAATACAGTCACAGCCCACTCAGGCACTTGACTATGTCTCCATATTAATGAGTTTGTATTCAACTATACTGATTTTTTTTAATCAGACACAGCAAAGACTCACAGAAATTAGCTCATGTATGTTGCATTTGGTCATCCTCAGTCTTCATTTCAGAGGAATATGCTTGTTTAAACCTTGTGATACTGAGCTGAAGGTACTTCATGCAGTTTCTAAAGACTCCTGCACCCGTCATAACTTGCAAAACCACATTTAACAATGGCATTTCAGTGCTAGGCCTTGATGAAGGTCTGGCACCAAAATGTCGTGAACAAATGCAGCAGTCTTTTTGAAACTTTTGGTAATGCTTGTCCTTCTCCTACGCACTTGCCTCATGAAATAGATAAGTGAAGAGTTCCTTTGTCCTGCTTCATGCAGTTACCAGGAGGTGGAGGTACATGGACAGGTTCTGGAGCAAATAGAAGTTATGGTGGCTTACAGAAATCATGATCTGCTAAAATACTCTAAATATATTGACTGATGGGACACAGTGATCTGTTTTTTGTAAAAATATAAAGACCACTATCAATTAGGATTTCTTGTTTTATATGTGCACAAACAAGATTTTTTGAAAAACAAAGAAGGATAAAAAAAAAAAATACTAATAAGAATATGACTAGTAAGGATGACTAACTTCACAATTTCTGCAAATATCTTCCAACATGTGGGTAGTGGGTGGCAGTATTTTCCCTCCAGGATGGATATGGATAACCAAGAGTTATCACTGAGAGCAAATGCTGCACACTGTCAGGTCAAATCAAATGAGAAGCATACGTCTAGATAAACCCTCATGTGAAATAAATATTGTATTATCTTTCAAGGCAAAGTGGGCTTAGAGACAAGGTTTACAATCTATCCACCTAACAAACCAAACCACCACATTACATACAAATATCAGGTGATAAGATCAGAGAAGTCAGTGGCACCATGCAGTGTTAAAATAGACACTTTTTACATGGTCAAAAGAGGTGATGGAGAGCGGTGGTCATGCCATAAAAAAGCAATTGCCTGAAGTATGAATAAATCCTGCATCCCTCTTTGCCTCTTTACTCTTTGAATTAAGGCACTCTGGAGCAGTGCCCTGAAGGCATCATTTCCAACTGACCACTAGGGAGGTGACCCAACAACCTGAATGGCTCTGGCTTTTAAGCGACACACTTCCGTTACCTGTGACTCAGTCTTCTCCCACAAATCCTTCTTTCACTACTAACCATCCTAGACTTACCACATCAGTCCCTCAGAGCTTTCTGTATTCCCCATGACCATTTAAAAAAAAATAAAAAATCATAGTCTGACAGCCCTTCTCTCTGAAAAAAATCCCAGTACCCGGAACATTAAAAGGCCACACAATGCTGCTTGAGGTAGAGCCCATTCATAGTGTGCCAGCTGTTCCAGATATTGCAGAGCTTGCTCCAAGCTGTGGAGGACAGCAACACATTCAAGCACGCGCTACACACCCACGCTTTAACAGGAAGAGCACATATGCACAGACACACACACACACACACAGGTGTCGCCATATTGATATACAACTGCAGATCGAAGGCTGTCTGCAATCCAGTCTATCAGAGGAGGGGCTGCAGTCTGGACCGGCTCAGTAAAAGCACACCAACTTCAATTTTGTATCAGCCCCTGATAAAAGCTGGGGTGCAGACAAGCCTTACAATCAAGCCAAATAACAAGTTAGAGCTCTATTTTTTCAGTTTCTTGGAAAAGGGTTTGGATTTGATTGGATTTGATGTGAAGACAACAACTTTGCAGTGGAAAATAACGGCAGAGGGTTGCCAAAGAGAACATTATTATGTCCTGGTTAGCATGGGTTTCTGATGTTTGCTGGCTGGGTTATGGACGGTCACTCACTTGCATGTTTGTCTGCCAGAGCGATGAGTGTGCTGGAGATGTCCCTGCGCCGGTAAAAACACACCACTTTGGCCTCCACATTCCCATTGGCTGTCTGCAAACCAGAGACAATCGGCGTTACCAAGGCAACAAGTGGTGCCGCACACAGAGCACCAACACACACACACACACACAGATGAAAAACCAATAGCTGAGGGTAGTTTTTTAACTTTGCCTGAAAACAAAGTGTGAGGCCACAGCAATCCACCAAAGTCACGTGCTGCAGTGATCAGGACAAGGTGGCGTGTTGGAGAAGGTCTGTGCAGTTGTAAGATTTGTTTCTCCCTGATGAAGCCACATTGGTATGTTTTTAAATTAGAAACTGTATTAAAACGTTTTTTTTTTGTACCTGAAAAAGGCAAACTACCACTCCGGGTAAAATTATTTAAAATCTAAAAAGGCAATGAGCTTCGTTTAGGAATTGATTTGTAGCTTTTACCTCTTTTTTAATTTTTAATTTTTATTTTATTTCCCTTTGTATGACTTGTGCAAAAGGGTAGACAGTTTGCCATTTGTTGCAATACAATATACATTTGAAATTAACATAATACTAAGCAACAAAAAAATAAATAAATAAACAAGACAAGGCAAAACAAAAATACAAAGTAATATAAAACACATTAGGTATAAAATAGATGAACAGAGCCTTCGGGGGATACCGTCTTATTTTATAAAAATTGATAATAATAATGATGCATTGGTTTTATATAGCGCTTTTCTGGACACTCAAACACGCTTTACATTGCATTATTCATTCACTCCACACTCGATGGTGGTAAGCTACGTATGTAGCCACAGCTGCCCTGGGGTAGACTGATGGAAGCGAGGCTGCCAATCTGCACCATCGGCCCCTCCGACCACCACCAACCACTCACTCTCACACTGCATCCACCCAGGCTTCCTGGTGTTCCCTCACGGTCTCCCATCCAGGTACTGACCAGGC